>JACMIG010001418.1:0-20548 GCA_014805385.1 Levipalatum texanum
TCACTTTGAATGAATGCAGTTCAGAGACCCCCAGGGGGCGAGGGCCGAGCTATGGTGCATTCAACTTGTCAACACCTAAGGTCCCTACAACCGACATATGACCCGGGCTGGACGACATTTTTCTCATTGTTCGCCGAGCTGGTGAATCTGGTCGATCCTTACGCGGACGGACTCTTATCTCGAAGTTTAATATCTTTGATCTTTGGTCTTTAGAGCTATAATTGATTTTTTTATTATTTCTTCTTTATCCTCGACCTTTCAGCAGCGTCTTCCGTTAGACGATTTCGGCCACGTCGGGACGAGCTTCCAAGAATAATAGGAGGATGGTTAGTGGATATTGTAACGGGCGATTGCCTGGCCGATTGGAAACCACACACTCTGTTGCCGATTTATGATTCGTTGAAACTTATTCATAATAGAAAGTGTAAAGACATCATTGAGCTGTGCAATTGATAATATGGTTTTTGTAGTAGTTTACACTTTTTTTTCGTCATCAATTGATGCGAGATGTGTTCATAAGAAAACACACAATGAAAAACCCCCGATACTTCTTTCTTGAACCCTATTCCGCGAATGGAATCGCGTAGTTTGTGTTTCAATGTCTGGTTATTTTCTCCATCAGACTGATAAAGTGATGATATCGTATTGCCTCCTTGCCTGCAACAAAATCATTATTCGTTTTCTCTCTCCTAAATTCGCCTAGCGACCCAAACAAATCATGCCAAAATCATTCTAATGTGAAATAGAGATATCCACAAGAGGAAAAGTATCGATCAAATCTGGAAACGAATGAGATCATTTGTGTTTCAACGTCAGACAATCCGTAACAGACATTCTGTAAAGTGATCGTCGTAGTGGTTTTCCGAACTCAAATCATCGAACAAAGAGTTCATTATTGCGTTGTTGAAATCATTCGCAATCAGCGACCATGTTGCGTACTGGAGTGTATTGTCGGGCACCAGAATCAAAATATCATAATTACCACGACAACTTAGGTAAATGCAGTTATTGATCTACCGCTATTGTATTGCCTATTTAGCTTTGGAACGGCGAACGAAGCAGTATCAAAGCGTGCGAGCCTCGTGATCGCTGCGTGGAAAAAAAATGGCCATTTTCCACGCAGCGATCACCAGACAAATTGCGGGTTGTCCGCTGTTTTCTATCGGCGGAGGAGCGGGCGGAGAGGAATGCACGGCTGAGGGAAAGGAATCGATGCAGGAGGGTATGATCTTGGGATTGTGAACTTTGATCTTTGATCTTTCGTGCTATATTTGATTGGAAATATTCCTTGTCCACTTCAGCAGCGTCTCTCATCGGACGATTTCAACCATGTCGAGCCGAGCTTCCAAGAAGAGTAGAGGGTTGATTAGTGAGCTTGAACAGGAAAAAAACGTCACTCATATTGGGGACCACACTATCTGTTGCCGATTTATGATTCGTTGAAACGTATTCGTGATATGTAAAGTGTGAAAAATATGGCAACATTTCACCTTATGATTGTGCTGTGCAATTCATAATATTGTTTTTGCTCTAGTTTACACCCTTTTTTACCCGATGAGAAATATGCTCATCATAATGAAGTCGAATCGCTTGTGTTTCACGGTCTTGTTATTCTCGGCATTTGGCGTGATAAAGCGATAGGTTCTGGGCTTTGGATGGCGACAAATATCTGGACAAAGATTCTTCTTGCGTAAATTTACCCAGCGATCCTGTCAAACAAACACAAAGGCGTGGAACGATATTGAGTAGAAATAGAAACAAGAGGAAAAATCTAATGAACAGATCTTTAAAACGAATGGGGTCATTTGTGTTTCATCGTCTGACTATTCGTAACAGACATTCTGAAACGTGATGAACCCGGCACTATTGTCCGGTATTATAATGATGCGGAGGCGACGCGCGAACTACCTTCGTGGCAAGCAGCGTTGTGATCTATCTTCTGCCGCAGAAGATCTACTACTACATAAAGCGCGTGTTTGTCCGTCTGTCTGTCTGTCCGTCCGTTACAACATGTGTATAGAAGGGTCCTCAAGACCTGGGACCTTGACCAAACGATTTCGGGTCCCGAGAAAACTTCTACCGTAACCCAGTTCGGTGGGTCAGACTTTTAACTTCCGTGGGTCAGATTTGTCATTTTAGCGGAAAATGCTCTAAAACACCTGGTGGTCCCACCGCCGAAGGCGGTGGGCACCCCTAGTATATCACTACGCTGCTTACCGCGAAGGTAGTTCGCGCGTCGCCTCCGCATCACTATAATGCCGGACTATACGTACTCCTCGAACAAAAGGTGTTTCTTATTTTGTGTGTTTGTATTCCTTCGCAATCAGCGACCCTGTTGTGTAGAGCGGCAACGATCTTCGCTTGTATTGTCGGGCATCCGGAGCAGGAAAATCGATCGTCATATTAAATACCATACATTCCTCTTTGGAATTGTGATGGGCTGAAACGTATTCAAAAACGGAAAAGAAACACGATTCCAGTCCCAGAATGAGCTTGGAGAAAAAAAATAACGAACGATTCTGCACACGAGGCACTTGTGTTTCATTGTAGCGAAAGTAGCCTGTATGTCCGAAGCCTTTATCGATGGTACATGTTAGAGAAAGCCAAAGTGGGAAGGAATCGCTCTCCCTTTATAGGGTCGGAACGGGGTGATTCACGTGTACATATGTTATTGTAGAGAGTGTAGAAGGGAGAAGAAGGATGAGCGTTTCGAGGAAAAGATAAAATTGCGAGCATCGCAACACTCCCGAGCGAAAATATGAGAAATGAGAATGAGGAATAGATGGTATCGTCGAAAATGACTACTTCACAGGGGGAAATGGGATGGTCCTCGCGCATCGATCGAATCGGCATTGTCTGGTTCAGTCATTCGTCGATCTTCTTCACGGATATCCAGCAGCTTCAGTAGAACTCTTCCTCAGAGTAGAAGAAGTAGAAGGAAGATAGAGGGAAGTGGGACATAGAAGAAAACTGAAGGGGGCTTGTTCTCTCTCCAACGGGGAGAGTCCGGGGGCGGAAACGTTTCTGCTGGTACTAGGTGGTAGGGAGCGGGAAAACCGCCATGTAGGCAGGACAGTGACAGGGCTCTCGCTGTTGAAGCGAGTCGACGATTCCTCCATTCGTCACTCGTGAAGGGGGGCCAGGGGTCTTTGTCCGAGGCTGGCCTTGAATGCCGCACTGATGGGTCCCTCTGGACGGCGTATCAGGGGCGCCTCCTCCTCTGTCGCGGGGATCCGTTGCCGCGCTCACGACAGAAGGCAGGAGAGTAGGAAGGGAACTCCCTTTCTTGATGAGACCAGTAGTGAACTGGGCGTCTGATGCGCCGGAGTTAGCAGAAGAGAAGAGTAGGAAAGAGCCAAGTGGTCGCCATGTAGCGAATGTAGCTCCGATAGAAAGATGTTTATTCCATAGGGAGAACTTTCAACGATAATGTAGAAGAATGTGAACCGCTTATATATTCGAAGATACGATTAAACTTTGGTAAAAGAGAAACTTTCTATGAAGATTATTTCTCTTTGGAATGTGAAATATTCGAACGATAGAAAATCATTTCTTGATCAAAGAATGCAACATTCATCGTCTGACAACCCGAACTGACATTTTGAAAAAGTGATAGTATCATCATTCCGCATACCCAGATAGCCATCGTGATTCAAGTTTTGTTTTGAAGTACTTTACAAAAAACGTTGTGCTTTGCGTAACGTTCATCTTGTTCTGTGTACTTTGTTTGCACAGGTAAAAGTGCCCGACTTGCTCCCGCGAACTCGACGCGGACAATCTGTTAATATATTCGCGATATTATGGCAGTGCACAAGCTTGTCCTTTTAGCGCTCCGTTCCGACTGTTCGCTCTCCATTGTTTCTCGGTTCTCTAACTGTGTGATCAGGTTTGAGACAGTGGAGATAGAGTCGCACCTAGGCGCGAACCAGCCTTTGCACCTACATAATAGCAAGTGCGGAAAGATCGGAGTAATGCTTGTGGCTCCTTGCAATATGTTTCACGGCCTGCCCATTCGTAGATCATGTATTGCGGAAGTAATAAGTGTCGCTCAGCTACTTCAAAGACGATACAATTATCTCATTTTCTCACTCAACGAGTCTGAAGACATGAAGAAAAAGGAAAAATTCTCGATGCACCACGCAGGCACTCAACCTTCCCTGACAAAGAAGTAAAAAAGGTTCTGCGGACGTGTGAATACGTTCCATCCCAAATATTTGTGCAGATACTACTGAAATAACTTAATGGCTTATATACCCCCGGCATCGAACAACACAAATTTGCACGATAGTGTTCAAATTAACATTGTTCAGCTCGGGTTCTTCAATCTCCAACATGTAATCCGCCTCTGCATGAGCACCATGCTATCGTTCTAAACGAGGATCTTCCTTATCAGGAGCGAGAGAAAGTTAACTTCAGATCCAACTATTCCCGATTTTGGCAGACGTTTCACTGGGCACAATCAGAGAAATTCTAGCTTATTCTCCGAACGTTTTTCCGCCGTCGATGCCAACACTGCAAGAAACAAATTCCAAGACTTTCGAATTTACCGCTCCAGCAATTTCCAGTCAAAATATCTCATTGTAAGCTCACATGAAGAATCTACAGCTGATACGCGAGATCGATCAATTTTGTATTTTGGAAGTTTGAACGGAAAAATTTCAGCCGGAAGAATGTTACTGTGGCGGCATACGTTTCATAGACAAAGTTTGTGTTGCCACTTTTAAATTAATTTAGTGCACGAGGTGCTGATGGAAGAAAAACAATTCGTACAATTTTTGTTAGATGAGCAAGCCAGCTGGTTCAACAAAGCCGTTAACCTCCAGCAGTGTTCCATATCTGAGCGGCCGGCATTTACGGTCCACTCGTCAGCTTTATTGGCGCGAACCCGACGGGAGATAAATTATTTACTGCGGAACGACGAAAACCATATCTGCCGGACCATAGGAATTCTAAAGAGGAGTATTGGCACTACAGACAAACTCCTGATGCGGCTGCCTTCAGGTCATTGCCACCGTGAAGAGAATCACAGCGGAAGTTGCCACGCGCCTTCTCGTTATTTTTACCTCATGGGATCTTGGCAGTATCAGGCGAAAGATTCCCTCTCAATTTTCGCCTCGGTAGTTAGAACATGCACAAAAGGGCCATTTCCTGTCCGCTATTGGTATTAGAGTTGACTGCTCCCGATCGTCTGATTATGTTTCACCAGCACGAAAGATGTTTTTCCTTTCCATTCACGTTCGATTCTTGATTGGAAAAAAAGACCAAAAGCCACCTAATCATCTGCTGTTTATAGACGACATACAGCCTGCCTGTATGATACAGGGTCATACTCAAATCGCTCGGATTTTGATTTTGGCCGATATTAACCATGGAATGAGCGCAGTGAATGGGTAAAGAGAGTGACTCTTCCGACTATTTTCGGATAGTATTACGATAAACGTTCACTCCTACTCGACGTCAACGACTCTTCAACCTACATGATTTTTCGTGTCCAAATGTGCGAATTCTCTGTTACTCTTTCTCTTTTCAGTAGATGCCGAAACTCTTCACATAATCGCTCCCGTTTATAGGGTAATCCTCGCTGTGTTAGTGAGTATGGGCTTTTTGTATTTGTGTCACAAAATGTTTCCATCATTTTGATGTGTAAAGTTATCCGTTATTCAACCCCACCCACCTGTCAAAAGAACAAAAAAACGGATGGCATTGTTCGACTGGGGGATCGCTGTGAACGAGAGATAACTAGAGAGTGCAATCGATGAGAGCCGAGGTGCCATTCGGATGGTAAGCCGCTTTCCACCAACCCTACTTATAGGGCTGTCTCTCGCATGACAATCAGTGTTGAAATTCAAAAGCATTCTCTCCATTTCTGAACTTTTCCACTTCCCTGTCCAGTGCCAGTAGTTCAGCTACTAATTGTGATTGAAAACTATGCGATAGCAGCTTGAGTTTCACGTCGTGCTGAAATAGTGGAATTTATATACATACCTTCTAATATCATTGGGATCCATAGTACACCTTGATTCCTACTGTTTTGTATTGTTCCACATCGGAAATTGACAGTGATCAACGAGCAAAACCCATATCAGTGGACTTCTCGACTGCTCGCGGTCAATGTGGCCTTGAAGGAAATATGAATGGACTGAAAATGGATCAGTGATGATGATGAAAATCGATTTCCCTCCAGATCGTCTCCTCCGTTACAGTGCCAGTAATTCCGCTAAGAATTTTGATTGAAAAGTAAGCAAAAAGCAGACGTTTATTTCTTTTCGCTGCGGAAATTTCCAATGTCGATTCATTCCTCTGCTTCTTCTGCATTGTTCGCACGCTTCTGACTCCTCATAAATTGCGCTTCGCTTTTCCTTTCTTTCTGAAGGATTCCTTTCCTGCTATTGCTTAGGGGAATAAGCTTGTCTTGTCGTTTCTCCATCTCCCGCCTGCTCCTTGCATAGTATGTTTCACGTCCTGCAGCATTATCGAAGGTTGTAGATCCTCTAGTGCTACAACGTCCGCCCGTATAAATTTAATTAAAATCACGATTCCGATTCGACACTACTCAAAAATCATTACCCACCTCATCTTTAAGATTAGCTGCACTGTTTTGTATCCGCGTTTTCTAGAACCGTAATTCTCCTACAAGAGGGGTACTTTCATGCTCGTGTTTCACGTCGCGTAGAGTTAGTGGGCTTCCAATCCCATTTAGTGGTTTGAAATTTGATAGTCGAAAACAACAGAATGCCCTCATTCATATTCGTTAGCACTCCATATTGGACATGGACAGAGATATTTGATCAGGCGCAACAGCTCATCCCACCGTGATCAGTGGTTTCCGGACGTTTACACGTTTGTGTTTCATATCGGGTAGTTTTAGCGAGATTTCAAGGTTATTTATTATGTCCGTGAATACTTACACTAGTCAATATTACCCGATCGTGCGCATGAAATGTGTCGATCAGAAAATGGAGATAGTTAGCTTGAGAACGTCATAATAGGCGCTCCTTCGACTTCGATATTATCGGCGGTCCCAACTCGTCTTTGCTTCGCACTTAAGTGCGAAACTCTCTCCATAGTCTCAATCCGGCCAGATGACGAGAGATACCTCTTTTTTCAACGGAGAGAAAGAATACTCGGATCGGAACGCTGGTTTAGATGGGTTTGGCTTTGGATCTCCGATAAGATCTAATTATCCGTGGGCATTCTGCTTCTCGCAGTTCTCTGTGAGCTTGTACTAAACTAACCCTATTGGTCGACATCACCAATTGTCCGCCTGCATGATTTTCATACGTGTTTCACTGAGTAAACTATTAGCGGGGATCCAAGACCGTGTAGTCATTCCTGATTCCGTATTGATCACACAATAATACCATGATTCCGATTCGTTGTGATTCTCCGTCACATATGGCACAACCAGGCGTTTCCCGCCGCCTGCGGCGGCGGGGAACGCCTGGTGGTTTAGACTACAAACAACAAACGTGACGCATACACTCACAGACACACACGCGCTTTATATAGTAGTAGATGATCATCGAGCATTTGCCAATTTTCTCACCCCAATTGTTGGTCTTCCTGATTTCCATGGTGTGCTTCACGTCGTGCAGTATTACCAA
The DNA here is from genome assembly GCA_014805385.1 of Levipalatum texanum. Lineage (NCBI taxonomy): Eukaryota > Metazoa > Nematoda > Chromadorea > Rhabditida > Diplogasteridae > Levipalatum > Levipalatum texanum. The sequence goes on from JACMIG010001418.1 coordinate 7,605, forward strand.
AGGTTCATGAACTTCTAATTTCAAGCTGATTAGCTCCATACAAAGCTTTGTATGGCCAAAATCGGGGGTCAACGACCATTTTCGCTACCGTATGCTTGATATTGACCATATAGACCCCCACACTGGGGACAGGATTTTTCGCCACAAAATTCTGCCCAGGATCCATGCTTTCAGAAGGTCGTTTTCGTTTTTATTCGTAGCAAACGTTTTTTTGGCACGCCCTTTGATTGGGCGCGAGAACACCGTGACAAAGCAATACCTTGATTCCGATTTGTCGTTATTCTGCATTGCAAATGGGAGGGACGACGATCATCGAGGGACGATTCCTATTCGCTGTCGATGTCCGTTTCGATGTCTGTTTCCACTAGGTCTATGCTGTGTTTCACGCCTAGGTGAATTAGCGAAGTTTCAAGGTAGCCCAATTTTTTGCGGGCTTTGGCTCTAACACTAAACGACAACATAATTTCGATACCGATCAGAAACTAGAAACAGTTTCCTTGTGTCCTTCTCGAAGACACTCTTATTACTTCGAAATCTGATGTTCCACTGGCTTGCTACACAATGGTAACTATCGCGCATTCTCCACTCATCCACCGATTGTTGGCCTTTCCGATTGTTCGCGGCCGAGGGTATATTGTGTTTCAGACCATAGAGTTATAGCCGATGTCCAACAGCCATCTGATCGCATCCTCTCTTGCAGAATCTAGCTTCCTGATTTCTATGATGTGTTCCACACCGAATTCAATTCGTGAACTTCGAAGATCTTTTAATTTGTATCAGTTATTGCATCCACTATATCTACCGTTCCGCTGTCATTCCGCACTACATACGGCGTGATGATCATCGAGCATGACAACTTTGTCCATCTCCTGTGTTAGATTTTCACAATAGCTTCATGGTTTGTTTCAAGTCGTGCAGTTGTAGAGAAGTTCCAGGAACGTCCAGTGACTGGCTGACTAGCTAAAAGCAAAACAATTCCATGATTCCGATTCATTGGTATTCTGCATTGCATTTAGCCCAGTGATCAGCGAGCACGCATTCTCCACCTATTCCATCCCGATCGGGCGGTCGATGTGTTTTTTACAGCACCTCTTCCTATTTCCCCTTCATCCATGATGTGTTTCACATCGGGTAGTATTAGCGACGATCTAATATCGTCTAATCATTCTTCTTTTGTTCATTCCGTTCACGAGAATCACAAAGCGAAAACATCCGTTCGTGAGCAGAAAATGTGCCGAACAGATTATGTCTTCGAATACTAACGATCCGTTGGTATTCCCCTTTGCACGGGGCGCAGAATACCCATTCTCCACCCATTCCATCCCGATCGGTGGTTACAAGATCTCTTCCTATTTCCCTATATCGATGATGTGTTTCACATCATGCAGTATTAGCTAAGTTCAAAGAACGTCTAATGCTTCTTCGTCGGGTTTGAGAAACCAAAGCAATATTATGATTCCGATTTGCTGGCATCCCGCAGTGAATGTTGTGCAGGGATCATCGAGCACGCATTCTTCACCTATTCCATCTCCGATCGGTGGTCGGACGTGTTTGTTACAACACCTCTTTCTATTTCCCTTCATCCATGATGTGTTTCACATCGGATAGTATTAGCGACGATCCAATATCGTCTAATCTCTCTTCTTTTCTTTGTTCTGTTCACAAGAATCACAAAGCGAAAACATCCGTTCATGAGCAGAATATGTGCCGGACAGATTATGTCTTCGAATACTAACGATCCATTGGCATTCCACATCGCACAGGGCGCCGAGGACCCATTCTCTACCTATTCCATCCCCGATCGGTGGTTACAAGATCTCTTCCTATTTCCCATAAATGGATGCGTGTTTCGCATCATGCAGTATTAGCTAAGTTCTATGAACGTCTAATACTTCTTCTTCGGGTTTGTGAAACCAAAGCAATATTATGATTCCGATTTGCTGGCATCCCGCAGTGAATGTTGTGCAGGGATCATCGAGCACGCATTCTTCACCTATTCCATCCCCGATCGGTGGTCGGACGTGTTTGTTACACTCGCGCCTGCCATGCCGAGTTCCTGCTGTGAATACAGTGTTTACCTCGCTCCTGTTCCCGAGTTGTCAAATATCGGCAGAGGGTCCCCGGTGTTCCGGCCGTTGTTTTTGTATCTATTGCAAAGTATCCTCTGTTTTTCCATTGATGGCTCTGCAAATATTCATTATTTTTTCCGTCCAATATATCTCTCTACGTTCGAGACGTTTCACGCTTACTGTCAGGCAGAATATTATGAAAGTACTTGAGTACGCACCTTGGTGCGCAAACTCTCTCCACTGTCCCTGACTCGCCCGTCGACGAGACAATCTTCTTTCTCTTTCGGGGAGAAAACAGCCGAATCAGACTCATTCAAAGCGCTTGAAACTGCGATAATATCATGGATTAGAGAAAATGAAGAAAGTTTCGCGCTTCTAATGCGAATCTCTCAGTCCGTGGAACTTCCGCATAATCCGTGTTATCTTGCTCAACCACTTAGAGATGTGGGAACTTCGTTCTGTCCGTTCCACACAAACACAATTTTCGCTCTTTCGGTGGTTGAGGGTTTGGACGGGCGGCTCGAGTTTGCGCCCATTCAGTACGGAACTTTACTGCCGTTCCCCTTTGAAGTACCGAAATGACAGGGAATACAAAAGAGACTCGCGGTCGTTAGAGTCTGTTTTGAGGGCGTTCGTTTTACTTTTAGGGACGCATTGTCAAATATTGAACGAATCGTAGAGTGGGCAAATAATGAAGAAATGGATTGAATGTAAAATGTTGATTTGTTTTCAGTAGAACTTTTACTGCCCCTTTGAAGTGCTGGAAATACATGTGATTCAAAATCGACTTGCGGTCGTTAGAGTCTCTTTTGAGGGTGTTCTTTTTGCTGTTAGGGCCACATCAACTAATGTGGCTCTGGCAGATCACCCTCCTCCTTTTCCATTCGACGAATTGGAATTAGATGTGGTACAGCCATCATAAATCGTAGAGTTGGCAAATAGCAGAGCAATGATTTGAAAGTGAAACTTACAATTAGGTTAAGTATTTCAGTAGCACTTTTATTGAGGTGGGATGGCGAAATTCAATTTCATCGTTCACTTGGCAAATAGTCGAGACATTATTCACATGTGAAACATAGGGAACATTTACTGCTATTCAGAGAATGGAATGGCATTCACCTTTGAAGTACCGGAATTACAGAGGGATACAAAAGAGAAACGCGGTCGGTAGAGTGGCGTTCCTTTTATTGTTAGAGCCTTCCCGGCAATGACTTTGAATTCGATACTGTTCTGCCATGGGTGGAGGGGCAACATCAAATTATCGTCCAGTAGGCAAATAGTAAAGAAATTATTTGAAAGTGAACCTTAAGTATGAAATTAAACACACCTTGCATAGAGGTAGCCAAGTACAACAAGGTCGTGCAGTTGGCAAAGAGTAGATAATTGATTCTAAAGTGAAACATAGAAAGGCTAGCATTTCGATAGAACGATATTACCGTTCCCCTTTGAAGTACCCTAGAACAGGTAATTCAAAAAAGACTCGCGATCGTCAGAGTGCGTTCCTTTTACTGTTAGAGCCTCTAGATAGTTCCGACCTCCTTTATTCTTCTCTTCGTTGACTTCGAATTAGATTCGATTCTGTATGGGTGCCACTTAGTATGTACCAAATTGGTACCAAACTACCAGTCGTCCAAAAGGCAAAAACACATTGTATGATCAAAAACTATTGATTCGACTGGAGTATTATTATAGAATGAGTTGAAACGTAACCATTAAAATGATTGAAAGTAGGATTCGGGTTTTGAATCATGTTTCGTACTATGTGGTCTCAAGCTGTTACCGTTAGAGTCTGCTCCAACCTCTCTTTCCTTCTTTCCTTCGTTAATTTCGAATTAGTCTCGAATCTTTCAACTTCTTTAGGGCAAAACCTCTCACTGATCATCCAGTTGGTGAATAGAAGTGAAATAATTCGAAAGTGAAACATAACTGCAGTATTTCAGTATACTTCTACCGACATTCCTCTTTGAAGTACCGGAATTTCAGGGGGATACAAAAGAGACTCGCGGTCGTTAGAGCACATTTTACTGCCAAGAGTCAGTTCCACCCCCACGTTCCATCTTTTCTTTTCCACGTTGACTTTGAATTTGGTGCGGTTCTGTCAAGTTCTGTAAAATGCAACGTAAAAAGTCATTGCCCAAATGAAAAATAACAGATAAATGATTCCAAAGTGAAATTTATGTTAAAAATGATCAATTCTCTGCGAGAGAACCGTATGTTGAGTTTTACACTTTATCGAAGCAAAAGAAGAATATTGTGGAGGAATACTGAAAGATTACTTACAAACAGTTTCATTTCTTGACTGACCGAGATGTAGTCGGGCGGAATTGATTACTCGGACATGAACAATGTTTTCGGTTCCGCGATTACAGCCGAGGCACGAAGTTTGCGCCCACGCTCGACCTTGAGCTTAGAGGCATTAAAACGTTGATTGGATGATGCCAAGTTGGTTGCCGGCTGTTTACGATGTTGATCAGTGCCATTCTTTGGGAGCGGTTCTCTAATTGTAAATAAGTACTCTCTCTGCCTACTCAACTCTCACTCTACTCTTCTATCTCTTCTATTTGTTTCTCTAACATTCTCAATCTCTTTCTACTCGATTCTCTCTCTACTCTACTACCTCTGCTGTTATGGCTGTTCCAAAGCTTTCTTCACATCGCACCAATGCGCGAAACTCTCCCAAGCAGCCAGACGAAGAGAGAACTCTATTTTCAATATAGAGAGATCAGTTCGGACGGAACGCGAATTTAGAGGGGTTTGGAACTGCCATAAATAATAGCTCTCTCACTAGTCTACTATCTCCTTAACGCTCTTTTTTGATATCTTTTCAATCATTCTCAACGTCTTTCTCTCTTTACTCTGACTACTTTACTTTCTCTGGTAGAACGTTATCTCTAATCCTTTCTCTTTTTCCCTCTACTCTGCCCCGTCTCGCACTCTCCAGTCGAACATACTCTCTCTCCACTTTCTCGACTCTGCTATCTCTAGCACCCTCTCGTGAAACACTATCTCTAGCTCTCCCTATATATACTCTGCTCTGTCTGGTACTCTCGCATGGAACATCCTCTCCCCCTCTTCCCCACCCATTCGCTCCCATGGCAGTATCACTCTTTTATCGTTGCCTTAGAAAGTTCGGCGATCTTCGCTCTCACATGCGAAGTAAATAGGGAATCGAGTTGGTTGCGGTTCACTACTACTCCCTATTTGGGATGTACTCATTTTCATCCACGAGAGCATATTTCTGCGTTTCCCTGATTGCCTTGTGTTTCATCCACTAGATAATTTGAAGGGCATCGTTGTATTTGCAATAATATAGGGCCTTTGCAATCCGAAAAACTCCATATATTATCTACCTCCAAACCGATCACACGGCACCATAAAATATTTAGCCATTGTATTAAAACAAAATTTATTTATTTTAGGATGGCCCGTGCCCTTCTCATCCTTGCTCTGGCACTTGGAGCGGCGGCCGAAGAGCACCATCAACTGCCTGCAAGGACGACCGTCACCGTCGACCCCCATACTGTAAGTCAGTTGTTGTTGGAATCCGAAAGGTTGGTAAGGTTAATACTGTGTTTAGCAAACTCCTCTTCTGTACCGTAGATGCAACAATGATTTTGTGATGTTTCCAAGGCTGTTTCTTTAGACGTCCTGTTTATTAGTTCGCAAGTATTATGACAGTTCCAAACCCTTCTAAATTCACCTTCCGTACAAACTGCTCTCTCTCCACTGAAAAGGTGTTCTCTCGTCGTCTGCCCGCTGGAGAGCGTTTCGCGCCTAGGAGCGAAATGAAAAGGGTTTTGGAACTGCCTTGACAGGCGTGTCACATGTGTAAACGGAACGCGAAAAGGAACAGTTTGTGCACCACCACGATAACAGAACCAGACCCGTCGATGTTCAATTGCTTGATTCCGAAGTACACATTGGAATTGAACAGAAAGCGATCGCATTAGAGATCACCTGAAACCTACCGACATGAAAGACTTTTGACCTTGATACGAACCTCAGCACGATTACAACCAATTTGAAGACGTGAAATTAAATGTTTTAACTTGTTTTTTTCTGAGTTCATGGCAATAATGAGACGTCCCCCCGACTAAATCCTCCCTTCAGACCTTGGTGATCTTCGGTACGCGCCATGGTAATCGCAACCCGGAGACGCTCGTCAAGTCGCCCGACTCCAACTGGGGGCAGGAGGGATCCGTCGAGCTCACCAGCGTGAGTTTTTAAAAAAAACTTTCCGGATCTGGACTTGCACTGCTTAGCGAGTTGTGGTGTTTACCAAACAGGGCTCTGTTCGTAAACTAATATACATTTTTGGGTATGTTTCACAACTCAAATTAAGACGCGTCTTCAGTTTGAGCGTGCAATTACAGAGCGACAATTTTTTTCCAACCAGATAAATTTTACTCCCGATTTTCCAAATTAGCACGGCATTTCTTGCCATTGTTAGGATCTCAAGATTAGAGTTTGAGATTCCTTCTTAAAGATACGTAATCGCTTGGGGAGATTAAACTTGCTGAGGGGGTTGGCTCCAAAACGGTCTATTATGTTTCATCTATAATGTTTCATCATAAATTTTTTCTAGATCGGCAAGCGCCAGGCGTACGGACTCGGAAAGGAACTTCGCTCGTTCTTCGGAAATCTTATCGATAAGTGCGTGGAGTGCGGATGAGGTTTCCTAAAGAAGGATTGGGAAACGCCGCCGCGTGCCAGCGCACACTCATTCAATATTGTTATTGCGAGCTCAGCACCCTCCATGAGTTCCGGGTGGAATGCTTTTAATCCGCTCTGGGGGCCATAAACACTCACGCGTCCAAAAACCGCGCATTACAACGACAAGACGGTGAAAACAATCCGATTTTTACTGAGATAGAGAGAAGTGGCATATTTGGAACAGTCTAGTTTACATCCTCGCAGAGCTAGAAATGAATACTCTGCACTTCCGGAATCTCGGGATGAAATTTTATAGGCGTGTTAGCCACCTACTAGTCAACACTGAAGATATTTTATCTAAAGAGTCATTTCTGGCCCTGAGATATTTGTGGCGGAATTGTTACGAACGGAACAATAGTTTAGGAAGGCTTGGAGCGCCGACAATGGTCATTTCTATTCTAAAAATGCATCTCCTTTCAGGAACTACCTTCCGTCCCAAGCCAAGTTCTATTCGTCATCCGCCAATCGGTGCCAGATGACGCTGCAGGTACTGTACAGTCCTTTTTAGGGGTCATCTCTTGAGATGCTCATTTTTTCGATTCTGTAGTTTCACGGTGTTACTATGTACTTTTAATTGTTGGGTTGTAGAGCCAACAAATGACGATCGATTCAAGTGCCATAAGTTTCAGTCACTTTTTCCCATGGTGAAACTTACTTTTATGAGGTGGCTTAACATCGACTAACAAATAATTTTCAAATATTTTTTAAAAAGTTATTAAATGTTTGCAGTCTGCCGTTGTCGGCATTTTCGACCCCGCCGATTGGGCGGATTGGAACAAGGTTATTTTTTAAAATTATTTATCTTGATCACTTTTAGAGACAACCCTGTCTGCGTCACATTACTTACTGTTCTCGACGAAAAAAATTAGAACTGGACTGAAGCATGCTTAATTTAGAGGTTTTAAAAATTTTTTCGCATGGCTCAGTGGTAGTGAGCGCCATTCATGCCCGGAGGGTTGTGAGTTCAATCTCCGAGGGCTACAGGGCAGCTTCGATCACTGGTCGCCCGTCCCCTACACCATAGACGACCCGCTCCTCCGCATGTACAGCGTCAAGGGATGCACCGCCTCCGATCACGGTAATTAATCGTTCCGCGCAAAACTCAATTCCAGTCTGTAGGATATACGAATAAACCATTTATACAATGTGTTGTTTCGCTAATCAGTCATTTCCTAACTTTTGCAAATGAAAAAGTCCAAATTTCGCCAAAGCAGATAAACTTTTTTAAAGGAAATTTCTTGCTCTGTAGAATTCGTCAGTAAGAGTAACCGCTGAAAAATACCTTTCTTTAGCCTGGAAGCCGATCACCGAAGACACCCTTCCCGATCTCTCGCAGCTCGCAGAGAAGAACAAGGACCTCCTCAACTACATGCAGGAAGTTAGCATTCTTCGTTTTTATTTCAAAATAAGGAAACTAAAACATTAGTACATGATTGAATCCCTTACACTTTTCATAAAGATTTTGAAACTTAATGTTAACCCACAATCCTTTGTTTACAGAAGGACGGCAGGAAGGCAACCATCGGAAACGCCGCCGACATCGCCGACAACATCCTGAACATGGTAAATAAAACTATTTTTGCGAGCAAAACCTTGTTCACTTTGAAAGCATTTTTTCAACCTTTTCAACAAAAAAAACAATCTATTGATCGCGTTCATGACATTTTGAAATAAGTTTCATGCCATTCCGAAATGCAATTGGAACAATTTTTCTTCGGTTCTGCTGGCAGATATTATATTATAAAAAAATTATTGATAAGGGATTCCAAAGGACTTCTTCAACGTGACGTACCCCGATTGGCTGGCCAACCCGACCCTTCCCGGCTACACGAAGGAGTCCATCCGCAAGGCCTTCCTCGCTTTCGGTAACTAGTTGTCGGCGTAGTACTGATGCGGGTGATACGCGCGAATCCCTTAATATATGCAGTTGCAATGCCTAGAGGGGTAAGTCGAACTCTGCTAAACAACGATAGAACTTACGTTTCCAATGGTGTGAACACATCGGCCGAGACGTATCTTTTTGGCTCGTTTGGAACCGACATAATGTTAGCCGGATATATTGGGCTGAAATGGATGCTGATCTATCGCCATGATCAAAGCCCACCATACAAATTAGGTTTTCCGATCAATACAATCTATATTCAGCCGAAAACCACATGAACCGCTGCGCGACGTACAAGCCGTGCCGCGAGATGATGGGAGGACTGTGGGTCGACCACATCTCCAAGGTATAAACATAATTTCCGGATTCCGCGTTTTACGGAAACCGTAAAATACATCCTTATATTCTCCGGAATCCGTGAAATCCCAGGCTTATTTCCGGGATTTCAGGCCCTCAATGCTTCGGCCAATGCCGATCCCAAGAGCCCCAAGCTTATTGGGTACGCCTCTCACACGGAAGTCACGCTCGCTACGATGATTCTGCTCGGCATTGATAAGGTACTGTATTCGGATCGACCGATATCGATTAATCATCGATTGATTATCGATCGAACGAAGAAAATGCAGGAGGAGCTGACGACTTCCGCAGGATTCGTTATTGAGCTCCGCAACAGCACCGTGCCGGCTCAGGTATATTTTTGAATTCCGATTTCGGAGATGGAATCATTGCCATTGGTTTATGCAGTTAGCGGAAACTTCACATTTTCTCCGGAACGTTCAATACCCCGATAATAATTTTCGACTATTTAGTACGTTTCACCACCGGAAAAGATCGTCGCATTGCAATTTTTTAACGATAGATGTTCGAACGAACTTTTTCCCGATTGGAAAATATTATTTTACCATTGTTCTCAAATCTTAGCGTTAATCTCTTATAGGACAAAACGGCGAAGAGTTTCGCGGATGGAATTCGTAAAAGAACAAATGTTTTCAATCACAAGGGTGTCAGAATCCACGTTTGGCATGATCGTGAGAGAAATGTCTCGATAATCTGGCATCATTTACCTTAATAATCGCGTTGTCTCTCTGTTACACCTATGACGTGATCGATTGCACAATATTGTGCAATCGCTCCTCCCCTCACTCCTGTGACGTCACCGGTTTAATTACCCAAGTTTGAGGTAGGGGGCGGGGCTGTGACGTCACACCGGTTTAATTACCCAATTTGGAGGTATATCCAGTCGAAGTCGGCGCCGCGAAGCGGTGCCGAGTCCGACTGGATATACCCAGTAATTCCAATCGAAAAATCAGAACACGAGCAAAAAAACTTCGCCCACTGAATCAAAGAGCTCGGCGTTTTATCTTATTCGGAGAATTAACCGCACCTTTATTGCAGGTTCGCCTGCTCCAGCACGACCCGAATCCCATCGATGAGCATGTCATTTACAAGGTATTTTTTCGTTTAAAAATATTACAATCAATTACGTCATCAATATCAATATAAAATAAAATCATTATATTGATTTACCCCCAAAATCAGGCAACGCTGGTGAGGGACCTCGCGGCCAAGGTAGACGGCGATGGATGGATGTCGGTCGACGTCCTCAAGGTTGTTAGTTTTCGATTTCTCAAAAATCGATAATCAGGAGTACATTGCTCGTTCGTCGTTCTCCGACTGGGAGGGCACGTGCGGTCTCGACAAATGCGGCATCAAGGGTGATTCATCTTCGAATGCTGGTGGCTCCTCCTTCACTGTTGCTTTCACTTCCTCACTTCTCCTCGCTCTCCTACTCCTTCGCTAGTGTGGCCTGTCCCAATTAACTATAAGAACGTTCCGGAGAATCGCCCTAAAGAAATCATTGTCGGGCACCACGATCGTTCTAATTCCCACGAATGACGGACTGCATGCGCATGTGATCTACTTTTCAAACCCTGTTTTTTTGGTCAGTAGAATTATTATAGGTAGATCAAGAGCGCACTCAGAATGTCAGTGGTTTTTTTCGGACGTGAGAATTAGAGCGTTTCTGGTTTCCGACAATATAAGGGCTGTATTCTCCGGGACGTTTTTTTTCCCGCCAGCCATATCTTGCTTTGTCATGGTGCTTCCATTTTCCTTCGCCATAACTTTCCCTACTACAAGTGCATGCCTAAAATCTGTCCAGATTTTTAATCGCTGTCCGCTTTCCCTTTTTCCGTTCCGCCAGTCCGTCGACCGCTAGAAAAGCCTGCAGAATCTATGTTTTGCAGGAGGAAAAAAGCAAGCATAACCAGTCCAGCTCATCAACTCTACCAAGCTTCGTAGCAATGCATTTAGATGCCTCGTCGTGCACTGAAACCGGTGCCCTTCCATTCCCCTTCCCTTGCCATTCCCTCCATTGCATAATAATGTATAAAGCATTTTTTTCAACAAACTGGGGTGATATTGTCGATGTACCAAACTTGCATTAATCCGTTTCGCTCATAATTCGCAAAAAAACCCACCAGTGACGCTCTGCTATTCTTCGGTTGATCGGTGTGCCTTCAAGAAATTCAACTACCACATGACAATAACCGTGAGTTTCAAATTTCGCGAGTGTTCGAGCTAAATCATGATCTTCTTTAAAAAGGAATTCCGCGATCAACTCAAAATGCGAAAATATCTGATTCAAAATGCAAAAATCTCGATGATCAACTCAAAATGCGAAAATATCTGATTTAATGATTGGCAGAAACATAACAGTTTCGGAAATGCGAAAGGAGAAAGTCTCGCTGAAATCAATTCAAACTGAAAATATGCAAACCACAGGGTTGTCGTAAATGCATGAGATTTTGAAGTTCTAAAAGAGCTTTCAGTCTGAAATCAACTTTAAAGGAGGGGTTCGGAGACCTTCAGTGTCGAAATTTGGAAGCTTGCCAACGGAACAAATTGATTAATAAACCACTGATAGATAACAATGATACAAGTTATAGTGCACAGGGCGCGAGATCTGAGGATTTGGCAAGCGGCCAATAGATGGCAGGTGCGAAATTTGAATTTCGCGCCGTCCCTGTTCGTCAGGCCCGACGTTCTAAACGCTCTATCTCACCATAGAAACGACTAAATGCTTAGTGAGATACACCATTCGATTGGATTTTTCAAGCTCTACAACCTGAACATAGTCACATATGAGACTCAGAAGGTCCCCAAACCCCTCCTTCAAATTTGCAAACTATAGTGATTAACCGTTGCTCGTAAGGTACATAACATTTCGGAAATGATAAAAGTTTCAGCTGATCCTTTTGAAAATGTGCAAATATCGTCGGGGTTAACAGTAGGTCGTTAGAAATACTAAATAAAAAGACAAGTTTCAGAGTGCCCCCATCACAACCGCCTCTCGCCTGATCACTGCCAGCGAGTCGTCGCTCGTTATGGATGCCAGTCGAGGGCTGCGCGACGCTCCTGCCGAAAGACCTGCTTCTGCCCGGGTCATTGAGGGGCAGGATATCAATCGATAACACAATCAATATAGGAGAGAATCTATAGATAAACTCAATTATGGCAGTTCCATGGACGCCGGAGACTTCGCATCTGACTACTTGAAAAGGTTTGAAAAGTATTAACTGGTGAAACGCCGCAAGTCAGAATGACCCGTGTCTTTGAAGGGCATGGGAGGATTTGACCATTCTACAGATCTGAGTGTGTTTCACGACTGTCTAATAAGCAGGAACGAGAACTGATTCCAATTCCATTCTCGGTCATCGGAGAGTCTAAAAAATCTAAATCTATTTTCAATTGACTTACGACGAGATGGCAGGTCTGATCTTCAAGCTGACTTTCCAGTCGGTTCTGCGTCCCGAGGCTCGCGATTGCCTTCAGCGGTATTTATTCCATTGAATTTGATACAATACAAGCCAGTTCCACCATTTTGTTTGTGCTATTTGTGTTGAGTTTCGTGGCCATGCAATATGCAACGAAAAAATAACATTTCAATTCATCTTCGTTTTGCATGGTAGTTAAAAATCCCCATCTATTAATATTCAACCAGGTGGGCCCTGCGGGTGGGTCAATTTGGTCCGATTCCGTAAATTAGCATCCGTGTATTTCCCGGTATAAAAGTGATGCGGAGGCGACGCGCGAAGTACGTTTGCGGTAAGCAGCGTAATGTAGGGGCCGCAAGCTCCGCCCACTTTGGGGGGAGCACGAAAACGCGAAAAAGTGGTTCCGATCAAAAAACAGCGTGAATACTGAACCAAATTAGTCGATCAAACGCTCATTTTGTAGCTAATTCAATTTTACATCGATCTAGCATCAGGCACGCAAGC
>JACMIG010001419.1:10097-20546 GCA_014805385.1 Levipalatum texanum
ATAAAATAACCTAGGGTACGATGGTTTTCATTTCGACCACATCACCCTACAATTCACGGCGAGAATGCGTTTTTTTCGAGACTCTCGTCTTTTGGACCCCATAACAAATCGAAAACTCAATTTCGAATTTTTTTCTTTCGCCACGGTGTCGAGGGAAGGTTGTTAGTAATTTAAAAAATACAAACATTTTTATCCCAGGATCACTGTCCGAGATTGTGTGAGATCCTTCCGATCCTCTCGTGACCGGCCTGATATGGTTCATTATAAATGCAACAATTACTGCGTTCATGATCAACAATGCCGATTATCAGCAGTTTAGCGTTGCATGCCTCTCGTGAAGGATTTCAATTTTGATTACTCAGCGATCCGGAGCCCTCCCGTAATCCCTCCCACCCTCATTTTCCACGTACGCGTTGCCTGTGGAATGTCGTAGTTGACGACGGTGTCGATGTCTTCGACGTCGACTCCACGGGACAGGACATCACTGCAGATAAGGACCCGCAGCTGTAAGGCATAATAATAAATATTTGTTGAAAGGATTTCCGCTGATCCACAGTCCAATTTCCCTGGTTTAATGCATCTCTAAAATTTCAAGTTCAACTTTTATGCAATCTGGGAACGAATTACTAAATCAGTATGAAGCTATTTTTGTGCCGGAATGTACGCACAATTCCCCCTGGTTTGAGCCTTCGCATTACTTTCTATTTCCATTCCCCGCCCACCTCTCCGCTCTTGAATCTCTTGAGCATTTTGACGCGTCGCTTTCCAAAGAGATCCGAGGTGAATTGTTCGACAGCGAAAGAGTCGCCCCCGAGGGCTGAGAGGAGGCGGCAGAGACGATTGGCAGAGTCACTGAAAGGGGAGAAAATGATGATGAGAGGGAGAGAAGATCAGAGGTCAAAGATCTAATGACAATTTTTTAAATTTGTGATGGCTTGTCCAGGAAGAAAAATCTTAATTAGCAAAACTTTCGATGAGTAATGCCGAGATAAACCGATATGATACATATGAGCAGTGGTGCTTGAACCTCACTACTCGATGTCATAGGACGGATTCGGGTTTCCCCCCGATACTACCCAAGACTGACCGTTGATTCGTAAAGACGAGCACCTTCTTGCTGTCGTTCGCGATAATGTTCCTGAAGGCTCCATTGGGTGATAAGTTTTGGGGCAATTCAGAGTTCACACTTTTTTCCTCAAAATATTAACCACCTTAAAATTAAACTTTGTTACATGGCGAATCCTAATACTCTGTTGATGATATAGCAATCCACATGGTCCAAAAATTGGGACAATTGATCATCATGCATAAGTATAGTCGTCAAGACGCGACGATTAATCTCTATTTAGTTAAGACAGAAATTCCGAAATGTTCAAATATCGTGTGAACAGGGGGTCGGCGGCGGGGGGCCAGATATTTATGATAGATACCTTGGGTGACCCCAAGCACCGTGAGGGGTACGGCAGGTCTTGAACAGGCTTTCGCTTCGAGACCAAAAATTAAGTCCAACAATCCTTTGGTTGCTCGTATTTAATTTTAGCAGCGATTTTTCGCCAAAATAAGCATACCAGCGTGCTCGGGGGGCAGAGGCGTACATTTCACCACCCGGGACCAACTTGCCAAGAGTTCGTTTCTAGAGCGGAAAAAAAAGTTTTTTGAATTTATTATTATTTAATTTTAACCTTGTTTGACCCAGATTCAAACTTACGCTTATTTTGAGCTTAGAGTGACTCGGCACCATTTAGTCGCAAAATAAAAATAAAAAACGGGATGACTTTTTAGAAAAACGACAATGGGTTTTCCAAAGTTGATGCTGAAGGTCGCGGGTTCGATCCCCGCCGGGTACAGTCCTTTTGCATTTCTCTTTCTGATCGTTCTAAAGTGCTCGAGAGCGAGTGTTTTTCGATCCCCACTGGGTGCAATCGTTTTGCCTTTCTCTTTTCATGCAGTAATGAGCACAAATTTTATTATCTGAGATGTTTGGAACGATCAGAAAGAGAAATGCAAAAGTACTGTACCCGGCCGGGATCGAACCCGCGACCTTCAGCATCAACTTTGGAAAACTCATTATCGTTTTTCTAAAAAGTCATCCCGTTTTTTATTTTTATTTTGCGACTAAATGGTGCCGAGTCACTCTAAGCTCAAAATAAGCCTAAGTTTGAATCTGGGTCAAACAAGGTTAAAATTAAATAATAATAAATTCAAAAAACTTTTTTTCCGCTCTAGAAACGAACTTTTGGCAAGTTGGTACCGGGTGGTGAAATGTACGCCTCTGCCCCCCGAGCACGCTGGTATGCTTATTTTGGTGAAAACCCGCTGCTAAAATTAAATACGAGCAACCAAAGAATTGTTGGACCTTATTTTTGGTCTCGAAGCGAAAGCCTGTTCAAGACCTACCGTACCCCTCACGGTGCTTGGGGTCACCCAAGGTATCTACCATAAATATCTGGCCCCCCGTCGCCGACCCCCTGTTCACACCTCTCCAGGAGCGAAGTCAAACTTTAGAAAATTTCTGTCTTAAGATTCAAATGAACTCTGGATGCGGCACCATTTTACCGAGATCAAAAATGTCGAAGTGATATTTTGATTTATTTTTATCCAACATCTATGAAGCTTTAGCTTTACTTTTTAATGAATCCCTTATACTCTCTGGATGCGACAGTAATACACCGAGTCTAACAATGGGTAAAATTCAAGTTCTCACAATTAGATCTCAACAGGAAACTATCGACTTCGATTTAGTTGAGATTTAAATAAACCCTCAATACGACAACAATCCACCGAGTTTCTTTCCCATTGGATACCTGTACAATAGAAGGGGATGGAATTTGAGCGGGCACTCCAGCACCGTGTGAGAGAGCGATGACGGCAGAACACATTGTGCCGTCGTATCCACCTGCAATCGATCGATACTAGGTATCCAGATTGGCGTCAATAGATGTTGACTCAATTGATGTTCTGAAGCAGATCGAGTTTTTAGGGACAAACCTGCTCTGCCTTCTCTGCGCTCGCTTGGAACAACCGCGGTCGGAAGAGATTCCACTTCTCCAGGTGCTCGACGTCCCTGGGAAAGTTTCGAAATTAATTTAATATCAGACACCAGCGTGGTTCATGTTGCAGGTAACTGTGAAAACAGTCGTGCAATTTGATACGTTGATATCGTAGAATAATCTTTTTTTAGCCAGCAGCTAATGAATCCATAACGTCAACAGGGAAAATTGCAAGAGATCCACGTTGCTAGCAAATGCAAAATAGTCCGTAACATTTTTCGCCAAATTTTATGATACGAAAAATCGGATCGATACACTTTTAATACTAAAATCCAGTACCTCGACAGCGTAGCAGAAAGGAGAATCTTCGTCGGGCAGTGGGCAGTCCTGGCGAATGAGCCGAGGGTAGAGGCAGATCCCAGGGCTGCAAAAGAGACTATATCGTTCTGGGGATACTACGAGATAGTGCGTCTTGGCACTGCGCAAGATTTATTGTTAGTCCTATACAGTATACGTATAGGCTATACTCACACTTTGTCCGCCTCTCCACGTGCTCCAGCCACTCCGTCCGCGCGTTCATCATACGATCAGCTTCGTCCGCGACGATGAATCTGAATAAGAAAAATTTTCATTTCCCTTGCTCCACGCACCTTTCCTCACAGTCAGTGTTTTCAGAGTAAAGATGGATTTTGTAAAACATATTTTGCAATATCAGAGGATTTCGAGTTGCAATGAGAATCTACATTATACATTATCAAAAATCCGCCATCAAGGAAATGCATCTTACGAAACCTCTGTTTTATTGTTGAGCAGTTTACAAACCCGGTGTTTTAATGCCGGAAGCGGCAGTTAATACATCTATTACGGTGACAATTGTAATCCATCTGTCAAGCCGTATTACAAAGAAAGACTGACAGCACTGTAGCGCTGCGTAATACTGCGTTTATCTCATCGGGCGTCTATTCCGCGATTCATAGATACATACCGTAGCTTGGACAGATCAAGGGGGAGCTCAGCGTCGAGGAGATGGTCGACGAGGCGCGAAGGCGTCGCTACGAGAATGTCACACGAGGCGGCGGCGCTTCCGTCGGATCGCAGACGATTACGGGCCTGTACGGTAATATTTACAGGCATATTTATTGTTAGATAAAAATTGTACCAATGTTCATCAAAGCTAAATCGTAGTTAGGTGAGAGAGGTCAAAGAGTTTCGAATAAGAAAAAAATACGTGAATGCTGGATCACGTCCTCGAACACAAATGCAAACTGTGATTCGCAAAGTATAGATCGATTATTTATTGAGTTCGACGGTGCTTTGTTATTTCTTTGAGCTCGGTTGCACGACCATTATTAGAAACAAACGGCTAACCTTCTCGAACGGCTCGTTGCCGGCCGATCCGACGACCTTGATCGCCTTGCGGGATCCCATCTTGAAGCGCTCGAACTCCTGAACGGAATGATTCAGTTTGTGATAGTAATGACTTCTGTAATTGGCAGTGCCAAAAAAACTGACGGCAACAATTTGATTGACGAGCGTCTGGACGGGAGCAACGACGATGGCGAAGGGAGGGCCACGGCCTGGAGTCTCGACGGAAGCGAGAAGGGGGAGAATGTAGCACAGCGTCTTGCCCGAGCCTGAAGGGGTTACATTTATTACCGATGAGATAGACACAGTAGGGGATCCATCCCCAGCAGGTGGTCCATTCGTAACTGCCTTATTTCGCAAATCAGCCTAATTGTAAGCATTCGGCCCGATCAAGCACACTCACCCATCTCTTCACCCACTAAACAAGGCAGATCGGAATTACACGGATGGAATCAAATAATTGCGATCGGATCACTCATCATTAAACGGGAAGTGATTCCGAAAAAAAAAACTATAGTAACAAAAAGAATACCAGTCGGTGCGGAAATGGCGATGTCTCCGCGCCGCAAGACTGGAGGGCAGGACAGCTCGCTGAAGAGGAGCGGCAGAACGGAACGCTGGAAAACGGCTAGGACATTGATTTTACTAATCTTAAACGAAATTTTAGTTTAGTCGAGCATTTTGTAGATGAAATATTAATAACAATGATAAATTCTAGATACCTGAACAGGGAACCACGAGGGGATGCGCTTGAGGAGCCGCTTTGTTTTGAAGTAAGCACCGTGTCCCGGAACCTGAAACCATAGTTTTAACTACGTTAATCGTGAATATAATATATTTGCCGCCGGACCCCCGTTGAGGGAGAAAAATTGCGGATCGATGATTCAAAACAATTCTTCGACACAACAATTCGCAGTTTGAATTTACGCTAAACATCCTATAAAATATGCCAAAAAGTTTGCCTATTCCGAATCCTTGCGGGGGAGTGTGGGCGAACATAATTGGCAAATGGATAGCGTTTTATTCGTGAGTTTAATCTTTTCAAGAATTCCTTACCTCGTCGAGCGGCGTCGAGTGCTCCTTGACGTCAGCGGGGAAAAGCGTCGCATTCTCGACCCACTTCGATTGAACTCTGAAACATACAAAACATTATCCAATAAAATATTACTGGCATTATATTTAAGTGGACCTGTATGGCTTCAGCTCCTCGTAGCTCTTGTGTCCGAGGACCGTGAATTCCTTTTGGTAGTCTTCCTCATCGGGCTTGGCAGAGGTCGTCGGGTCATTCCCTCCATTTTCCTTCTCGTCTACGTCGCCGTTTTCGACGTCGCCATCGCCTTTGGCTTCATCCTTTGGCCATTTCGGTTTCTTCTTCTGAAGGACATTTTTTCCGACAATTCGGGGAACTCCAGCGAATGTTTTTAAATCAAAATTATTGCATACCTTGCCCTCTTCGCTAACTTCTTCCTTCGGTTCGATCTTCACGCCATCAGACGCGGATTTTTGGCGCGCCATCTTGCTCTTCTTAGCTTTTGGCGCCTGTAATTACACTCACATTACGGATTTAAAGAGTGTCATAAGAGTTAAATAAACCGACCCCAACCTCGTCGTCATTTTCGACGGCTTCTCCGGTAGTCTCGAGGGGAGGCTCGGTCTCTTCCTGTTCCTTCTTCTTGTGCTTCTTCCCCATGTTCTACAATAAAATTTAAAATTTTAAGCGATTAATTAGCGAGGAAAAAAGTTACGGCAGAAAACTTACTGAATTCCGCTGTACGAAATTTGTTGCAGCGCTGTGCGATAAATGCAGTAATGCCAATTTTCTGTCACTAAAGATTTGGTCTCACAACGAAGTTCGCGTGACGGTATTCGCAGCCATGAAGCAGTGATGTTTCAGTCAGCCCCGGCTGTCACGATTTGCACCGGGGCACGAACTGCCGTCATCCTTAACTAGCCTTTGTCCCTATCTGACTCATACCTCAAAATAAGGGTAAATTGCAGGGTATTAGTATGTCCGCCCATTAGTCGCTGTGGAACTGCCGAAACGAAATAAATCGAATCGGCTCCTTGTTACTGCTACAACCACTACTACTCTACTTCGTTGCTGTTATCGTTATTGTTGGAATCGACGTCGTTGTTGCCCATGGCGAACTCTACGAGTGTCAAGAAGGAGGCGGCACCCGCCGTCTCCGCCCGCGAGATCCTCAAGAGCTATCTCAAGGTCAGTGCGCAATTTCCGGTTTCTCAGAACCATTGGCCTTCTTTGTTCTATTAAAACGTCGCTAATTTGTGCATTCCAGGGAGACGTTACCGCAATTCTCACGTACAAGAAAATATGCAACGCGTTCGAGCTTGTGGACAGGTGAGTGCTTTCGCACGCTTTTATCACGTGACGCAATTATCAGTCTTGAAATATGGAAAGTAGTTTAAAACCTTTTTCAAATTAATTATTCTGGATGGGATCCCTCTGCGACGAGGCAGTTCCTCGAGCAGCTCCTCGATATTTCCGATCTCACCGACGACCACTGCAAGACCCTCGTCTCCTGCATTTCGGTTTGTATTTTATTTTAATTTTTTAAACTTTAATCTTCGACGTTTTTTCCTTCTGTTCTACTCTTAGTTGTTTACTCGTCGCTTTTTTGACCAGGGGACGTATTGCACAACATTGCGGGGCTGGCCATGGTTTCTGATCTGTTACGAAATCTCTCGCGCTCTCTGGCTGTGCTGTGGTCACTGAAGATAAACAAGCACAATAAGCACCTACGATCACATGGCGAAGTGGACACGAAGAATTGATTTGACATATGTTATCGATTTCCAGAAGCTCCGATGGACGGCGATCCCGGAAGACATGCGCGAGCGCTGGCGCAATCTCCTTTGCGACATCGGAGTCAGGTAATTATTATGATTTTTAATTTTGTTTTGTTTTACTTTCCTTATCCACGGAAAGTTAACGATAATTTCCTTGGTGCCGGTACATTTTTTTTATTTTTAAAAACATTTCTGCAGGCACGTTGTGCATCTTGAGACGATCTACATGTGCGCCATCACCAATCTCATTCCCCACCTGTCTTTTGGAGGTACATTACATTCTATCTTTTGTTTATATTTATTTGAAAACTCATTTTCATATCACGTTATTTCAGAAGACAAGTCATCCATCCTCGCTCTCCCGCAGGCTGATCAGGAGGAGTTGTTCGCCATGGCCCATTCCATCATTGCACAAATGCAAGTCTGCATTCCCGTGTGAGTACTTTTCAAGTAATTCCGATTCGTCGCTCCTTTTTTTTTAAACATCGATTTTTACAGGTCCGCCACGCTGATCTCAAAGATCGTCAACCGCCTCTTCCCGCACCACACTGCTCCCGCGCTCAAGTTAGTATCTCGTTTTTTTTGCACGATGGACGAAATATTTTCATCAAAACCAAAAATGTGGGGGGGGGGCGAATTTTCATCTGTCCAAACAAGTCGACTTTCTCTGATTCTTACCTCCATAATTGCAGATTCACGTGGTACGTCCGCAACGTCCTCAACATCAGCGAGTACGCTGACTCCATTCGGGGAGATCTTTGGAGGATCCTCATTGATCGTCTCGTCGGCATTGATGTTAGTTTGTTCCGAGAACGAAATGCGTCAAGGGATCTTGACGCGCATTTTTATCGCTCGTGAATACTGTTTTGCAGACGCTCATCTCCCAACCCGGTTCTGATTCTGACGATTCGGGTGCAGAGGGCATCTTTGTGCTGGACATCGAGGACGATAGTTCGTTTCTTTTTTTAGATTTTCTAATCAGGATTGGGAAGAGATTGGCACGTGGAATGGGGTGTAATTATAAATATTGATTGATGAATATCGATTGGTATTTCAGGCAGGTCCCAGCTTCCGTGGGAAGAGTCGACAGCTGAACAGGTTGCGAAATTGGACGATGCCATGGACAGTGTCATGCTGTACCTCGCGGCCTGCCACGGACAGGAAGTCGATGAGAGTGGTCAGTTTTCTCGTTTAATCCATCCCCGTTACTATTCTAGAAAATGTCGAACTTAGCCCTACAATGTCATGTTAGACAAGCAGGTTCATTGAAGTATCACGAGCATCAGAAAAGATGTTATGGTCTTGCCGAACGATTTTGCCTTCTCACCTATTATAGACCTAAACAAATTAAAGAAACAGGTGGATTGAAGTAGATTGAATTTTGGGAATAATTGTAATTGCGCTGCTCCAATTAGAACAAAAATTCCATCTTTTTAGAAAACAAAGTCCTGTAGTTACTTATGCTCCTTCAGCTGCGTCGTGGATGCACTGCACGGGCAAGCACAGCGAGAGCGTCTTCATCGCCATGCATGTAAGCTAGGGAGATGCACGATGGAGGAGGGGGGAATGGGGTTCGGGACCGAAGATACATGAAGATAAATTACGCTATCGAATCAGTGTAAATGGTGGTATTTCGTGGCTTTCGGCAAATTAGACCATAATACCCCGGCCGTAGGATCAAAATGATTTTGAAATCATGCCGAAAAGTAATAAAAAAACCAATTACTCACAACTGAAAATTCAGGGAGCAATGGACAGTCATCTGCTGCCGACGCCATCCGTTCGCTTCGTCTCCTTCCTCTGGATGTACCTCGGGAGCCTGCACGAGGTGTCTTTCTATCGTTACATTGACCTCTGGTCAATGACCAGGGGATTTTGAATCATCTAATTTGTCTAACTTGTAAGAATCAGATGATATACTTGATTTTCGTGTCTTTATTTACCTATTGCAGTCGTACCCCCGTCGAATCTTGTCCTTCCTCTACGACGTCATGATTCGGCCCAATGCCATTCAGGTAAATTTTTATCTTTAAATTTGCAATCTCTAAATTAATGATTTTATTATGTGATTTATTTATTTTGAAATGCAAACCTCGATTTTCAGGGCGAAACGCGCAAGAGCCACGGAGCTGCAGCATATCTCGCAGCCTTCCTCGCCCGTGCCAAGTACATTGACATTAAGTGAGTTGCCTTTTCGAGTCAAAGGACATCATGGATAGCTATTGGATAGTAGTTGTATTCAGACGAGAATACGCCTGGTTGAATCCGTGCAATTCCAAGAATATTTTTATTTGCAGTCTGGCCCTTGCC
The DNA here is from genome assembly GCA_014805385.1 of Levipalatum texanum. Taxonomy (NCBI): domain Eukaryota; kingdom Metazoa; phylum Nematoda; class Chromadorea; order Rhabditida; family Diplogasteridae; genus Levipalatum; species Levipalatum texanum. The sequence continues at coordinate 19,571 of JACMIG010001419.1, forward strand.
TACCTGGTCAAGATGGCGGCGTACCTGACCGCGTTTGTCGACCGCGTCGGACTGACGCAGAGAAGTGTCGTACCCGGTGAGCAAGGAAGAAATGCTGGGATATAAAAATGATCGACTCGCTTTGCTGAGAATGAGTGAATGACACGGAGGGATGACAAGAACTATGAGATAAGAATTACGGCGATTCGAAGGAAATAAGAATCCAAGCGAATTGTCCTTGAGAAGTTTGTGCAATTACTATTACAATTAATTTTTTTCCAATGAAATTGTTTGCTAAATCTTCCTGCAGGCCTCCCCCATCACGGCGTCTTCTACGCGATTGCCAATGCGTTCTTCCTCGCCTTTGCCTTCCGCTACAAGGAGATTGTCAAGTGTGGCGGTGAGCGAATTTGGACGGAATTATTGATTGATCAATTGATATTTTTAATTACGATTATTTACCCATGAAAACTTTCAGCCCTGGAGCAGGTGCGATTGTGGAACCTCGGCCGATTCATTCATTCATCGCTGGATCCACTCAAGTAAGGAAGTTTCACGACTCTGCAAGATTAAAAAAGAACCAGGCCGATTCGTGTCGCTTGCGGTTCTTATTTTGTTTTTCTATCTATAGTTATGCAATTCGTAGAAGCAATCTTGTGAAATCATAATTTTTTTAATTTTCAGGTATTCCCTCCCCTCGGTAGCACGCTGCTTCTCCACAGTATCGCGATCGCTCCAGCTGATTTACTGCCAGGTATTAACACAAGTCTTCTGAGAGATCGGGAGAGGCGATTCGACAACTTTAAACTTTTATTTTTCAAAAAAAAATTGAAACTTTGAGCATCGATACATGTCGGCCAGGGAAGGCCTTCGAAGGGGTCGAAAAAATTTTTTTTGCATAAGTGCGCGAGTTGCGCGGAAATCGGTCTCTGTGTCATAACTCCTTGGCGTCACGTCAAAACCCCATCATATCATATATCAAACGAAAGCTGGTGAC
>JACMIG010001420.1:0-20543 GCA_014805385.1 Levipalatum texanum
TTTTTTTTCCAGTTTCACCCTGATGTTGAGCTGATAAATTTCGCCTAAGTCGGTCGGACGTACACTTCGGGAGAAATGATAAAACTCGCTAAATGTGAATTTTCGATCTATTTTCATTTATAGCTGGCCACCAATGCCACCTAGCCAGGGGTCCAAAGTGGGCCAATTATTTTTTTGACCTCCCCAACAAATTCCACTACTAAAATTATGGGGTCTTCAGTTGCACCTGGGACCGATGCTTGGACCCATGATACCCGTATCATGGTTCAAACTCGGTAAATGAACTTGAGCGGAATGGGCTAAAAAAAGTGTCGCCATCAGTATCAAATGATTTCTAAAGACGTTTTAGAGCATTTGCAAGAAAAAAATTTTCCTCTCTTTTTTGAGGTAAGGGGGGACCTCATGAAGATTTTTAAATCCATGAACCGGGTATCATGGTCCTTAAATCGACATTTGAAAGTTACCCCGGAAATTACGAACTTTGTGGTTTTTCCTTGTTTTTACTCGTTTTACGTTCATTATTTCGTAATTTCCGGTAACTGTGGAAGCGCGTAATTCGCGAGTTATATGACCGCGAACTACGGTGATAATGAACTTTGAGCTGCTGAGATATATATGAGCAGTTCACATTTTGCCGCCAGGTTTAATTTTTTCGAGTTACGTGTTTTGACTGCCCCAAGGACCCCCCTACAAAATAAGCCAAAATTTGGGTGTGTCAAAAAATACTGAGGATTTTAAAAAAATCATTGAAATTTCGAATGTTCTAGAACTCGGCTAAAATGGCGTTTTCGCGAAAAAGTGAATAGGACATAAAACGTGCGCTTCATGCTCCCTAGCACGAAGGAATACATTTGCCCGCTCAAAACCGCCAATTTAAAAAGTTATGACCAACGGAAGTTCGAATTGGGTCTCGAAGGGAAAATTTTTCCGAAATTTTTTTTACCCCTTTTCGTACTTTTGACCCCCAAAGGAACCAACACACACGTTTTGAGCCGAATCTGAGATGGGCTGTTCCGCTGCTATGTGAACAGTGGTCGAAACTTGAAAATTTCTGTCTTAAAGGTACTCGGCAAGATTCACAAATTCCAGCATTACTCTGTTTAGCGTGTACCTGTGTCGTGTGGAAAATGAATATTTTTCCATAAACAAACTCTGTATTCTATCTATTTGGACCTCAGGGATCACAATTATATCGAAATCCAGACGAAATAACAACGCAATCAAGGTGAACTCGTGCTTTGCTAAACAGAGTAATGCCGGGATTTCAGACCTTGCCGAGAACCTTTAAATTTCCACAGCCTATGCGAATTGTTCAACGACGAAATTAGTGCAGTACAGAAATTTAGATCTTTCGGATTCACGATAATACCGAAAATAGAGTATTTTGCATGTTCTGATCGCTACGATCTATTGAAAAGAGTACATCGAGTTGTCTGCGATCTGCTCGGGTTCTCCGACCTTTAGAACAGCAATTTCAGCGTCTCCGAAAACCTGCAATAGTTCTGCTACAAACGGACCACATGCGAGAAATGATTCCGATCATCTTGTGATATTTCACACAATATTGGATCAACATTTCCAACACTGTGATTCCATTATTAGTCACATGGAGTTAATTTCGTTGGACCAATATTGGACCAAGATATTTTGTTGGACCAATTTTGAGGAGTGGTCCAAGATCGATCCTAACGTGGTTCAATTTCTCCGCAAAATTGGTCCAACAAAATATCTTGGTCCAAAATTGGTACAATGAAATGAACTCCATGTGGCCAATATTGGAATCAAAGTGTTGGGAATGTTGGTCCAATATTGTGTGAAATATCAGAGTCCGATGGGACTACGAGGTCGAAAAACTGCGATGCCAAAAGGTGGAAAAGCCATTGTAAAAATAGTCGCCCATGAACGGTAGGCACACGGATGTACTACAAATCACTGTAAACTTCGCCCAGTTTTGCCCCATCTCTATTTCGTTCAGCATCACATTCCGAAACACGTCAACTTTCCATTTTGGATTCAATTTCAGACTTACATGAAATCATCATTGTTAGTCACTGTGAAGCACGAAGACCAGACGGATTAATGCATTGCAGCCAGCCATGAGCAATGTATGGGTAGCACAAGAATCAAATTGATAGAGAATTGATTAAAACGTTTTATTACGAAGTTGCGAGGTGCAAATCTAAAATATCGTTTAGAATTGAGTGATTCCTCCGTTCCAGTCGATAAACAGCGTATTGCTGCAGGTAGGAGTCGGCTCAGTCGCCAGGCCGTAGCTCTTTCCGGCAGATGTCCTAGATTATAATAATTTCATTTCTCTTTTGTTTTAATTTCGATCTTCTCACTTTGGAGGATATGCCGCAGATGTCCGCAATGGACACCAGAAGGAGTAGTTTTCGCGCGTCTCCGCCTTTGCGCCGCCCTCACACTTCACTGTATCGACAAGCTCCGGTTTGAAGTCTGCAAAGCGTGGCATGGTGGATAACGAAGTATTTTTGTAGTTGGGCTGTGCGGGTTTGAGTCCTCACCGATGCAGGGTCCGTAGTAGTTGAAGGCGGGATTGATCGTCATATCCTTGGCCGTCGCTTTCTCATCGGGATCGAAGCAGCAGTCGCAACTGCGCGATGCTGCGAAGTCCAGTAGGGCCTAGAATGATTTGCTCGAATAGAGTTGTCTATTTTCTCATGATCTCGGAGACGATGGCAGTTTTATGAATCTATAGGATGGCTTTCGAACTTTCAAGATATAAATTACGGCGTTCGCGACCGTGCCTTCATGGAGTCGAAGGTCATGGGTTTTCCATCGGCGTCAACGATCCTCGAGCAGACTCTCTTCGTAGTATCGACAGTTGCAGGGACTGCAGGCCCGGCGCAGCTGTACCACCACGCCGTGTTCTTCGGGCAAGCGAGATCTGAAGTCCAAAGTTTGATCCAGGTCTAATGATTATATCACGATCGAAATCGAAATTTCGTTATGAGAACGTTTGCACATCTCTTCTCTTGCATTTGCATGTTTCGTTCATTTCACTAAAATATTTCAGTGCGAGATGGTGATTCCCTATCGGATTTTCATGCTCTAAATCGTACATGGTATTGTTTTGATAATACTCTTTCTTAACCCAAATTCACCTTGGCACTTGCAGGTCTGCTTGTCGATCGCTCCACAGACTGTGATGTTGTTCCCGCAGGTGTACGAACCCGGGATGTTGGTGCACTGGAATTAATATTTATCTGTAACATTATAACTTTGAGCTTGATCATTGACCTCTCGCTTACCGTTGCACAAAGTGGTCCCTCGCACTTGGCATTGGCACTGCAGCACGCGCCCTCGGTCATTTCGACGCATTCGTTGATGTCTGGAATGAAATAATCTGGAGTTTTTACTTGATTACACTCGGAACGAGGGAAAACCAGTCAGTCAATGACAATTTGAGCGACGCAATCAACAACGGGCCAGAGGGCTGTTGGACTTTGTCAGACGACAAGTATCTCTATGAATGGACAAATGCCCACTGTCTGATAATAGCCAGAAGGAGGACAAGGGTTTGCCAAAGGCCAAGATAGACACGACATACCGACGACATCGTGCACTTCTCCCGTTTTGTTGCACCGCTCGATCCTCCAGCCGGGGAGGGCCTCCCATCGGAACTCGGCGTTGCAGCGCACTCTGGAGGCCTTTCCGTCCACCTTGAGACCATCCGGTAGAGCCTCGCCAGGGCCGCATTCGCGCTCTGGAAAAGGCATCGACTTATTGGGAACACTTCCCTTTATTTGTTTTAGTGACGAGTAAAATAGATTGAACCGCTTTTTGCCAGTTAGAAATGCCCCTTAAAATGCAAAGTCCTCAGCACGTCCGAATGTGGGTTTAGTGTGAGTTGTTCTCTTTTTACTAGCAGCGTTTTATCCCTCTCTTCATCCGCAGGCTTCGACATACCAGAGACAGCCAAAGTACTCACGTATGCACTGTGACATGTCGCCGATGCGTCGTTCGGAGAAGCCCTTCTTGCAGACGCACTTCTGGTCCACGCACTCGTAGTTGTACTCAGTCAGGCACGGAGGACAGCCGTAGGCTTAATTACACAATATTTATTAGCTAAAATAGTTGTGATACGACTAGAAAACAACTAGTACATACACGGGCAGTTGGCATGCATCCTCCCGACGAGGTATTCGTCGGTTCTCTTCGTGGGCGGCACGCAGTCGCATTCGAAGCCCTGGAAATGTTTTAGTTTTTTTCTTGGAATTTGAACAATTCCTGGCTTAGGAATTCTGATGGAGTTCAACGGAAAGTGCTAGCGGATTTATTGCCTTTATTTTTTTCGGGGCTTTCGAAACTTGCGAATTAATAGATCTAGGGCACTTGTCGATAAATCAGGACCTTCAGCTTTGGTTCGTAAATTTCGTATTTCGACTTGTCGCTCATCGCGGTGTTCCTACACCACGGCAGGCGCCCATCACGATCGGCCCGTTTCACGAGTCGGAATTGTGTTCCCGCCAGGGCCTAGAATAAAAAAAGAGGTTACGGTGGGTATGGGTTGATTCCCAAGTTGGATACGGTAATTTTAAGCAAACCTTGTAGTAGCAAAGCGCATACGCCGATGAGTTGTCCTTCGGCGGCACCATCCACGTGGCCCAATCGCCCTTGGCACCGGCGTAGAGCTGTTATAGTGAATTGTGATCTTGATCCCTTGGCTATAGCCAACCTTCTTCTTCGACTGGGCAAACGCCGGATCCAGGGCGCATTCGTCGATGTCGCGGCACGTGACGTTCGTACGGTCCGGTGACTGCCACACCTTCTCGTAGCCCTGAAATAAGACGCGATGTTTCTGCGTTTATCAGCGAAGCAGCCTGCGAAATGCAGTAACTACCGGTTTGCAAGATGCGATGAAGCCGCCCGGTACATTCTCACATGCGACCTCTCCCGGAACGGTAGCTTCGTCGGCGCATTCGTCGATGTCTGCAAAGGTTGCTGACTCATCCAGAAGTTGTTGTTTTAATTTTTTCAGCATAATATAAATGAGTCTCCAGACCTACCGATGCACTGAATGTGAACTCCGCTGATCTTATCGAAGCCGTCCTTGCATTCGCACGTTGCTTCGGGACGATCTGGCAGCATCTTGCACTTGGTCGACGTCGGGTCGCACTGATGGAATAAAATGAAGGTATGCAAGTAAACATTTCCTCATGTGGAAAGCTCCAAGTCAAGTAAACGCGGCATGTCTCCAACCTTGTTCAGCGCAGGATCCGTGCAGATGTCGATGACCGTGCAGTTAAGCAGACCGTCGCCTGGGAATTGTTATACTTGAATTAGTGGCAAAAAGAACCCCTACCCTTATATCCAGCCTTGCAGGTGCAATTGAAGGAGCCGGGTGTGTTGGCGCACGTCGCCATGGAGTGGCAGGGTTCGGCCTGATTAATTGGTTAATTTTTTGTATTTGTTTTTAGCTTACCGTGCACTCGTTCTTATCCCTGCAGCTCTTCTTGTCGCCAGGCGGATTTTCGTATCCCTGGAGGCAGTTGCATTCGTGGGAGCCCGGCAGGTTGGAACACTTGTGAATGTCGCAGATAGTTGCGTTGGCACACTCGTTCTTGTCTGAACGAATGAGTTGGGAGAGGATATTAGAATGTACGAAAAATTCCGTAACGTGTCAACTTCAGCACTTGTATCAAATGAGTCTTCGAAAGATTACGTGACTAAATCCTGGGTAAAGATCATAAATAATTTCTAATCACGACTCTTCACCCACCAATGCAGGCATACGCGCTGTCAGCCCTCTCGTATCCCTCCTTGCACGGGCAGGCGTAGCCGCCCACAGTGTTGTTGCACACAGTACTGGCGGCGTCGCACCGATTGTACTTCGGTAGTTTGCACTCGTCGATGTCTGACAGGAGTGTGTTTTAGACGGGGCACTTTTACAAGTCATCGTCCGTTTGCACGCACGGATTTAGTGCATGCAGTCGAGCGCCAAATTTCTCACCCTTGCACTCTCCCTTGGTGCCCTTGCCGGTGAGGCCCTCCTTACACGTGCACGTGTAGCTTCCCTGGACATCCGTGCAGATGGCGTTGGAACCGCAGTTGTTCAGCGTGGCGTTTTCGCACTCGTTGACGTCTACGAGGTCATTTAATCTATTACCGTTCGATTCCCGAAACTCACTGATGCACCACGTCCCGTTGCCGGTGTAGCCCTCGTGACAGCTGCAGTTGTACTTGACGGCATCGATTGGGTCGCAGGTCGCGAATCGGGAGCACGGTGTATAGACGGTGCACGGGTTGACCTGTGACGTTTCCCAATCGTCGCCGGGCTAAAGCTCACCAACCTGTTTGCACGGACTCGAAATGGTGCCAAGTCCTTCGAAACCTTCGTTGCACGTGCAGTAAATGCCGCCTCCCTGGAACAGTGGTAGTTTGCCAAAATCGTTCTTGGCAATCTACCAAGATATACCTCTCTCTTTAGGCAGTGCGCATTGGGAGAGCACACGTGCTCCTCGCAGGTCAGTTCCTTGCACTCCGCCGTCCGATTGTCTTGTCTCGATCCAGGTCGGCAGACACACTCGTAGAACGGGGACATAAGACGATCTTCGCAGACGCCCTTTAAACGACGGTTTGAATTTCCCGCGCGTTTTTTCAAACCTTCCCGCAGACGGACGGGTCCTTGTCGCACTGCTTCACCGGGAAGCACTGGTGTCCAATCTTTTCGTAGCCTGGTGCGCAGACGCAGGAGTACGTGCCCACTTCTGAAATAAAGCGCCAAATTCAATTCTGTGGTCAATGACAAAGGGCTCATTGGTTCGCACCACAGAACTTTTAAATCGTTTCGCGCGCACACTGTCGATAGTGGTTCCTACCTGTGAACTAGGAAGTTGGAGCACATCTAGTTCGCTATTGCATGGTTTATAGAGGCGTGCCCATGCGAACTCGATACGCTCATACTTCCTAGTCTACAGGTAGGAACCGCTAACGACAGTGTTCGCGCGGAACGATTTACAAGTTCTGTGGTGCTAACCAATATTAGCATGCCGGAACGATATTTCACCTCCTGTCTTGTTCTGCGCCTGAACGAGCTGACAGCGCGAGTTAGAGGGGCAGTCGAAATCATTGGCGCACGCAGGCACTGGGACGCATCCCGCGACTTCCTTGTTGAACTGAAATAGGACGGTGGTATTTCGAATGTGACATGGCGATATTTTCAAGAGCAAGCTAGAATCGTCGTTCACACTAACGATGTATCCCGTTTCGCAGATGCAGGTTGGCTTGGGTCCACCGGTAGATGGTAGAGTGACGCAGAGAGCATATGCACCGCAGTTGACGGACTTGAGCTGATCGTCGGTGCAGCTGAAGTGTACTCAATAGGACGAGCGATAAAACGGAAACAAATTACACTTGGTTGTCGCTCTATGCGCGCACAGACATTGTAGATAAACGACGTTATGAACCAAACTCGTTAATACTTACACGTTATCGGGGAGGCACTTGTCCTTGCCAGCGGGCTTGGAGTAGCCGTTTGTGCAGTTGCAGGCGAAGCCTCGCCAAGTGTTCGTGCACTGCTCGGAGCCGTCGAGAGAGCAGTTGTGTGAGCCGATCTTGCACTCGTTCTTGTCTGTAGAAGGGGGTCATTAGCTCGTTGGTAGTGGTCGCTCCCAGTGACCAGGAGGTCGGCGGTTCGAACCCGGCCCTTACCTTCACACTTGTTGTGGTCTCCCGGGTAAGGGGCGAGTCCCGCGAGGCACTCGCACCGATATCCCGCATTCAACTCCATGCACGTCGTCGTGTTCTTGTCGCATGCGTCCTTTACGCCGCAGAAGATGTCCTCTGAACAAAAATTATCCTAATCGTTAGTTTCAATTTAAAAGAATCCGTGCCTTCCTTATCCAACTCCTTTGTCTTAGTGATCTTTCTAATCACTTACTCTCGCAGATCTGGGAGTCGTTCTTGGCGTTGACGTAGCCGACAATGCACGTGCAGTTCCACGAGCCGGGAGTGTCGGTACATTTGCCTGCGGTGTTTATTTGTCATATCCGAAGGGCACGTTTCGTGTGTTTCCAAAAACATTCACATAACTATTCTGTTTCTCAAGTTAACCAGATAACTACAGATTTCAAAGCGATACCTTGGCTTTCATCGCACTTCTCGTGGAACAGTCCGAGGAGGCATTCGTTGATGTCTGCAAAGGAGAGTGTGCGTGCACCGTCGGCGACATTTATCATGAGAAAACTTCGAACTCACTCTCGCACGCCCCCGTTGCCGGATTGTGCTTGTATCCTGTCGGACAGATGCAGTTGAAGGAGCCCTCGGTGTTGGTGCAATTGGCCTCCTTGGGACAAGGGCCAGTGAAGTTCGACGCAGAGCTGCCATCCGTGCATTCGTTGATGTCTACAACAATGTTTGAAAAACTTTTCGATACCCAGCATTTGCTATCCTTCGCGTACAGGCAATGCAGTAAATAATAAGATAAGATTAGATTCCTCTAACCTTCACACTTCCTCGTGACCGGATTGAAGCGGAGTCCCTTCTCCTTGCACTTGCATTCCACCCACTTGCCCTCGGCAGTGGCGTTCTTCAATGCAATGCAGTCCGATTCCTTCGGGCAGTCGTTGTACTTGGAGGTGCAGAGGGGTGGCACTGAATGTTGTCATATGCAAATGAAAAATCGTTTCAAGATCGTGCTTGGCACTGTAATATCGGACAAATAGTGGTTCAGATTGCTCACGCGTGCACGTGCGTCCATCTCCGGTGAAGGGCGGCTTGCACTGGCACGAATAATGGGGCGTCTCGTCGACGCACTCCCCGTTTACCCTGTCGCAATTATCCAGGCCCAGCTCGCACTCGTTGATATCTTTAAAATAATCACATTCAAACCATCGAATTAGATTAATGAGCTAAATTATAAGCAAAATTACTTGTGCAGTTCTTGACCCCATCGCCGACGAAGCCGGGACCGCAGGTGCAGTTGTGGACAGTGCTGGTCACGGAGCTGACAAGACAAGATGCCCTGTCGTGACACTTCTCCTTGCATCCAGTCTCTGTCTCGTTCTTGAGGCAGTCGTGGGCGCCGAACTGCATATTCGGGTTGGTGCAGTTGCAGCTGGAAAAGAGAATGTTTTCTTTTATCAAATGCTGCATTTGCTTGTCAAAATTCAAAGGAAGAAGTGTGCAATACAAAACTGACAGATAGCTTCCATCCAGGTTGGCGCACGTGGAAACGTTCTTGGGACACGGGTCTTTCTCACATTCGTTGATGTCGATGCACTTGGTGCCGTTCTTGGTGTAGCCTGAACGGGAACGGGAGAGAATTGGTACGTTGCCAAAAGTATCCGACAAAACGTGGTTCGTATAGCAAACTGACCTTTGATGCAATCGCACTCGTAGCTGCCGACAGTGTCAACACACTTGGAATTCGGGGGGCAGTCGTAGGCCAGTTGGACGCACTCGTCGATGTTTGTGCAGTTCTATAGTGAATTTTCATGGTTTTTTTATTTCAGTGTCACATTTTGCTTGAAAACGGAATTACCTTTCCCTCGGCCTTGAATCCGGTCTTGCACGTGCAGTTACCGGTGCGCCAGTCGCAATTTTCGGAAATCGGATCGCAGGTGTCGGGATTCACAGCAGCATAGCACTTGTTGTCCTGAACGCACCTGAAAAACCATTCATAGTTGCGACCTTCCTCTATTTCAACAATCAAAAGATTCTGGAACTTGGTTTATAGTGAAGAAACTTAAAATCGACCATTCTTAACACAAAAAACCATAATGACTTACTCTCCAGTAGCATTGTTCATCTTGTAGTACTGTGGGCAGACGCACTCGTAGCTGCCAACGGTGTTATTGCAGACGAGGGTCTTGTTGCAGGTGAAGGAACCCAGTTTGCACTCATCGATATCTGGAGAATTCAAACACATGAAAACATACTTTTCGCCATGAAGTTTTTTTTACAAAATAGCTGCATATGCTCATGACTACACGTTTTCTGTTATAAAATGCTCCTCACCCTTGCACTCCGCCTTGTCTCCACTCTTCGAATATCCCTGTCGGCAAGCACAGATACACTTTCCATTGTCCACAGTAGGCACTTCATTCAGTCCGAGGCACGGCTTTGCTCCCACCATCTGTTCTTCGCGCTCGCATGGGTCGGTTTCTGTAAATTTCATTAACTCACATGATATTAACGACAAGATACTGACATAGACTGAATATAGAACATGGGGTTGTATGAATTTGACAATGAATAACTGTTTATACCTGTGCAGGGCGTCGATCCAGGCAGCGCCGTTCCCTTGTATCCATCCATGCATACGCAGTGCTGCGCAGTGGTGGAGACATTCTTGCAGACGGCATGCGGGTCGGAGAGACACTTCTCCTCGCGGATACACACGGAGTCGACTGAAAAGAGTTGTTGTGGTCAAAGTATCACAAAGTTTCTTTGAGGATAGGGAAATGGATTAAAAACGTGCAGAAACTTACTCGAGCACTTTCCATCTTTGTAAACCTGTCCACGAGGGCAGAGGCAGGCAAACGAGCCGACGGTATTCGTGCAGTTCGCACCAACGGGACACGGCGTGGTCGGACATTCGTTGATGTCTGGAAAGACTCAGAGTATGACGTACGGCATTTTCCTTCCAAGAGTAAAGACAACGATTGATCCGAAAACGTACCAACGCATTTTTTGGCGGTCTCATTGAACTCGAAGCCCTTCTCGCAAATGCACTTGTGTGATTCTCCGTTCTTGTAGCACCACTGCCCGGCTTTGTCAGGGCACAGCTCGGATCGACAGGGGTAGGATTCTTTCTGGAATGGCTGGAAGTTTGAAAACGGGCGGGGCACGTGCGAAAAAGAACAGGAAACACTACTCACTCCACACTCGCAAACATCAATGTCGATGCACTTCTCCTCTGCTGAAAGCATCTGTCCCTGCGGGCATACGCAGATCGCGGAGCCATTTTTGGTGTCGATACGGCAAGTGGCTTCGCCGCATCCACCTGAGTGTGAAGTTTTTGGACGACGTTTGGGATATGTCGTTCAGGTAAGGAACACCCGGTGCGCCAACAGAAACGTCGCACACACTCTCACCATTGTCCTTGAGACACGGATTGGGGATGCAAGCTTTGCCGACGCGCACGAAGGTATCCTTGCATACGCAGAGAGGAACCTCTTTAGTGACGCGGCACTCCTCAGAAGCCTCGCAGTTGTGGCTCTTGCACTGGTCGATTTCTGCAATATTAATGTTTTTCCTATTCATAATATTTCGTGGTTATAGTATCGCTGACACCAATAACCAAACCTGTGCATCCAGCAGCCTTGAAGGGATCTCCTTCATATCCCGGCAGACAGTGGCACTCGTAGCGTCCGGGCTTCTCGTCGCACTTTGCATTCTTGCCGCAGGCTTGAGTTAGAGATCCGCCAACTATGATACCCTGGAAATACAGTGTTAAATCAAAGTCCAACGCGAAAAATCGAAAACAAATGTTCAGTATTTTGAAAGAGTAAAATACATTTTTCCCTTCATTTTCAACTTACCTCCGTGCACTCCTTGATGTCGATGCAGGGGCAGGTCTTGGGGCTCGCCGTTGCACAGGCCTTCTCCTTCCTCCAGCCGTCGGAACAGATGCACTCGTAGTCTCCGACAGTGTTGTTGCAACGTCCGGCTTCCGCGGAGCAAGCCGTGTTGCCGAGGATGACGCACTCGTTGTCGTCTGGAAGTTTCATTTTTGCTTATTTGTTACGCTTACTTTTTTGTTATTGTGGAAATATGACTACTTACTTACAGCACTTTTTGCGCATAAGCATATTGTTTTTCACATTGTATTTTCGCAGAAAATAGTGTGTCTTCTTATACTCACCCTTGCACTTTCCGGTGACGGGGTCCTTGGAGTATCCCTTGGGGCAGACGCAATAGTAGTCTCCAGGAGTGTCCACGCACTGCATGCCCTTCGCAGGGCAGTCGTTGAGCTTCGGCGAGTCGCACTCCACGATGTCTGAACAGAGGTGTGGTAGAATTAGAAAAAAATCACAAATAAATAGCCTGAGAAGATGAAACACTCACTCTTGCAGGTCCCGTCCTCCGAGATTTCGAATCCATCAGCACACGTGCAGTTGAATGAACCGATCGTATCCACGCACTTCTGGATCGTCTTGGTGCAGTTGTGAGCTCCGGTTTCACACTCGATGATATCTGACTTTCAATGATGAAAAAGATAAACAGTCTTCGATTAAAAGCCGTAAACATGGAACGGAAAACACACTCTTGCACAGTACGCCATTGCCGAAGAATCCCTCCTTGCATTCGCAGTCGTAGGTTCCAGGGAGGTTCTTGCACAAGGCATCAGCGTGGCACGGTTTGTTCTCACACTCGTTGATGTCGATGCATTCGGCGGGCTTTAATCATAGTTTTCAAAGATACGAGATCAGTCTTACCGCGCAAGTGGCATTGTCGCACTTCTGCTCTGTCTGAGAGCGGTGGTATCCATCGATGCAGTCGCAAGAGAATCCAGGAGTTTTGTCGAGGCACTTGGTGTTCTTAAAAAGTAAATCATGAAAATATCCTTGATAATTTAAAACGCTCAATCATTTGCATAACATTTACTATTTGCAATGCATTCCTAGTTGTACACACATTCGACCTCTGTATACCTTGTAGCTCGTGCAGTTGTCCTTCTGCACCGTGCACTCGTTGATGTTTTCACAGACGGGGTTGATGAGGCGGTCCTCCTGAAGGGTTTCATGGGTGAGATACCGGGTGAGAGAGTTTTATGGCCGAACGTCTCTACCAGATTCCGAAATCTCACCGCCTTGGAAGTCTGCACGAATCCTTCAGGGCAGTTGCATAGGAAAGAACCGCGGAGGTTCTTGCAATCGGATCCCTTGGGGCACGGCGATGTCGTATTGAGACATTCGTTGACATCTGTTAGTTAATATTTCGAAGATCTTTTTAACTTTGTAGTATCGTGATTGTGTCGGCGGAATAAACATTCCGGAATGTACGCTCATCGCCCTTCGATCTCTCTTCACTGTTCTCTCGTTGTCTGGCGGTTAAAGAAACGAGTGAACAGTGGAGAGGACAATACAAATGATGGTCGGCCTTTGATATCAGTTATATATGTTGGTTTTGGCTTTGTAAAAACTTCTCTTACCTTCACACTTGTTCTCCTTGTTGAGGACGAATCCGTCGGGACAGTAGCACTCGCCCGTTCCAGGTCCGGTAGATTGACACGCAGCAGGCGCCTCGCACGTTCGCGCGTTCTTCTCGCACCAGTTCACTTCTGTATGTCGGGGGAGATGAATGGGTTTGAACTCTTTTCGCTCAAGGGGGCTTATTGCGCATACTTTGTTGATTCAACAAACTTTTGGCGCAGATCAAATTTCCAGTCTTTACGGGCGCTTCAAAAGCAACGTACAATTAATCGGAGGAGCTCTTGGAACTTCAATAGTAACCCACCCTTGCAACCCTTTCTCTCGTGGATCTTGTCGATGGTTAGGGGGTCGGCGACGCGTATCCATTCCATTCCTCGTGGGCAGACGCAGTTGCCACCCGTGCAAGTCGAACCCTCGGGACACGGGAAGTCGCTGTCGTTGCAGACGGTCGGGGCTGCGGAATAGATGATCGAGAACAAATACAAGAATTTTTGACTTTAAAAAATCAAAAAAAGATGAAACGCGTGAAATATCTGGTTAGATCTTCCTCACTTATGCAGAACGTTGCGTTGTAATTGATCGAGCCGTACAGGCAGCTGCAGTTGAAGAAGGGTGGCTTATCCGTATCAACACAGACACCGCAATTCCTCGTGTCCTTCATGAGCTTGCAGACGGAGGTTCCTAAACCATTCAGTTTGTTTTTTTAATCTATGGTACCCATGATCTATTGAAAAACAGAAAAATTTCAAACCTAATTAATATTGAGTACCGTAAATGTAAAAATGAATATTTGAAAAAGAAATTGCTCACTCTTGCAAATCTGTCGTAGGGCAAAGGAATCCTCGAGGGGCTCGAATCCTTCCTTGCACTCGCAATTGTACGACCCGAATGTATCCACGCAATTTGTTACGTTGCTGCATTCGTGCGTGCCGCGCGTGCATTCGTTGATGTCTGACATTAAAGTATTTTCAATGTACATAATTATGATTAAATTAAATGCAAAATAAGTTTTAATCAAAAGATCGGAAAGTCAGAAGAAAATATCTGCATGAAAGTTCTGTGAATGTAAAAATGTTGGTTTTCCTCACTGATGCACGTATTGTTGTTCTCCTTGCCCTTCTCGAGTCCTTTGGACTTGCACTCGCAAACAAAGGAGCCAGCTGTGTTATTGCAGATCGTCGTGGAGTCGTCGCAGTTGTCGACGCCATCCTTGCACTCATCGCGATCTAAGTGGCCATTTTGAAGCCATTGTTAGAATATCAATCTCCGAACGACAATTTTTCACAGCAAAAAAGGAAAAGAGGTTGACATTATCGAGAAAGTAAGAGTTGCGAATCGCACCAACGCAGACTCCATCAGCGTTCTTTTCGAATCCGGGCTTGCAGTTGCAGCTGTGGCCTCCCTTGGTGTTGTCACAAGTCTCGGAATCATCGTGACAGGCAGGAACCCCGGTTGCGTTGACGCCGTCGTTGCATTCGTCGATGTCTGAGGAGATAAATGAAGCGCGTCAAAACGTCTTAAATTCCGTCTTCTTTTGTACATATTGCACTTACCGATACACATCACTTTTCCATTGTCCATTCCGTTCTGCTTGAAGTTGTCTTCGCAGCTGCATTCGTAGCTTCCTTCCTAAATATCATAAGTGCTCGATATCAGCTCGCCCACCAATCGCTAACTAATTATGAGACTGCTTACCTTGTTATTGCATTTCGAGAATTCGTTGCACGTAAAGTTGCCACTGGTGCACTCATTGATATCGACGCAGTCATCGACTCCGGGAATCGATTGGAATCCAGGTTCGCAGGGACACTGTAATTTAGCGTTCCGGTTAGATTCGTGTTCCGACTGAACCTTGTAGGATCCGACTGTGTTGACGCAGACGCGGTGCTTACCCTTGCAGGGTTCGCCTTTCTCGCACTCGTTGATGTCTTCAAAGGTTGGAAATCAGGATTGAAAGATCAAAGGCCGCACCTGTGCAAGTAGCGAGGCTTCCATTACCGCTAAATCCTTTCCTCACTTCGCAGACATACGTAGCGTTGTCGCGGTGCGGAACCTTGTTCACGCACACCGCGCACTTCGGATCGCACTGATTCGTCGTCGCCTTTGCGCACTCGTTGATGTCTGCGGAGAGTGAGCATTTGAGATCGACGTTTAGGAAAGGTAGGAAAAGGATCTGCTCACCTCCACACTTTCCAGTGAGCCCCCTGGCATAACCATCTTTGCAGTTGCACGTCTTCAAGTGGGCATCGCCATCGACCGCCGCGCAGATCTCCGTCTTCTCATCGCACATCGTACAGTTGTTGACGCCCGGACGCTCGGTGTCTGAAACGGAGGGGATTCGAATCCGGGACCGTAATCCTACGGGTCTAGAAATCCTCCCAACCGTAATCAGTTTTGCATTCCCCTTATTGTAATAGAGTGGATAAAAGACTGTAACGAAGAACAGTGTGTCTGCAGTGCCCGAGTCTCTCCGACTTACCGTAGCACGGCTTGGTCTGATCATCGATATCAGCCTTCTGCCTGATGTGTCCCGCGATGCAGACGCACTTGTACTTGTTCCTCTCGTCGTCCTTGTCTGCTTCACAGCGAGTGTTGCCGACGGATGCACACGGACGCAGACGATGACAGACGTTGATGACTGCAAGACGCTTGTGTTTTGTTCTAGATTTGGTGTAGAGTTTCTTGTCGAGAGCATTGTAAGCAAATACTGCTGCTAGAAATGCGTCATGTTCGGACGGGCTAGCCCCAATGAGTTAGAATGTCGAGAAAGACAAACAAAACAAATTTCCTTTCGATTTTTTCATAGTTCGGAGTCATAGAGTTGAAGTAACCTGGATATCAACATTATGAACTGACTCTCGCATGTCTTTCCATCTCCCTCGTATCCCTCCTTGCAGACGCACTTGAAGTCGGATCCATCGGGAAGATCCGTGCAGTTGGTACGGTCTTCGGCGGCACACTTGGTGGATCTAAAAGGGGAGATCACAGATCAGATATAAATCAATAATTAGCTGTCCCTCACCGAACTTCCGCTTTGTCACAGTACGTGTTCGGTGCGCATGTGCTCGGATCGACACGATGATAGTTCTACAGAAGGATGACTGTCGAGAATCGAACCTCAGCATTCATCAGAGAGCACAACCACTCCGGCACGACGACTCACCGGCAAGCACTCGCAGACGAACGAAGCCTTGTCGGCGGCCTCCGTGCACTTGGTCGTGGCATTGTCGCAGTTAGCACAGAAGTAGTCGGGGTTGGCTGGAATATCGTCGATTCTGTTTTCATATTTGGTAGTAATAAGATGCTCAGGAACGCCAAAATACCATTGCACTTGTCTCCTTCCTTGATGAAACCCTTGATGCAGTTGCACTCGAAGCTTCCGATCGTATTGTTACAAGTGGACGAGGTCGGACACGGATTGCGCTCGCACTCGTTTTCGTCGACGCAGGGGCTATAAGCAAAATGAATGATATTGCAAGGTGCTCAAAGCTACAGTACCCGTCCGAGGAGCGCTTGTATCCTTTCTCGCAAGAGCACGAGTAGGCTCCGGGAGTGTTCGTGCAAACCGAGTTGTTGCCGCAAATGCCGGGCTGCTCGATGCACTCGTCGTTGTCTGCAAATGGCGGATTCCAAATATTATACTTTTTGAGAATAGAACGGTGTCAGGAACACATTGAGAATAGAGGGCGCCAGAAAAAAACGTCTACTTTTCCAACAATACCTTTGCACTCATTGCACTTGGTCCCTGCTCCAGCAGCTGCCATCCATCCCTGCATGCACAGGCATTCGTATTTCTTGCCTCCGTCCTTGATCGGGTCGCGATCGATGCAGAAGGTGTGCTCTCCGCAATTGTGGCTGCCCGTGTTGCACTCGTTGATGTCTGTATAGTGTTGTGGTTCTGGTTGCTAATTCAGAGCGAAGGGTCGGAGGTTCGAATCCCAGTGTGCGCAAAGACAAGTGACCATGAGGTCGAGGTTCAATTTCCAGGAGCGTTCTGCAGTAACTGACTTTCACAAGTGTATCCGTCCCCTTTGTATCCGAGCTTTTCGTTGCAGCGATCGCAGGAATAGTCCCAGTCGGGACGCGCGACAGAGTCCTTGTATTCGAGGCACATCGAGGCGACGTGGCAGTTGTGGCGGCAGGCGTCGCAGCGGAGGTCCACTGCAAGGGAGTTACCGATAGAGCCGAGAGCCAATGTGGTGCAAATATTTCTTCCGAAACTAGTTTTGACCAAAAATACAACTATATTGTGACGTGTGCGTTATGTGCGTGGAAAATGGGTGGGCCCACCCTGTGTGAAGTCAAATGCACAGAAAGATCGCCAAATAATGGCACCCAGAGCGTTCTGCACAGGAAAAAATGATGAACGAATTATGCGAGTTCTGTAGATTTGTGCAAAATTATCTACATGAATACTGTACGTGAATATGGTTGATGTTTCAGTGCAAGGCAACTATTGTAAAAGGCAGGAATGCTTGGTACTATTGGCAGGAATGCTTGGTACATCATGAGATATAACTGCTATTAGGAAATGTAGACACATTTTGAGCGGGGTATTCCTAAAAAAACTAAAACTCACGGATGCATTTTCCCTCCGCGTTGGCCTTGAATCCGAAACCACAGGAGCAGTATCCTTTGCCCTTCCAATCCACCAGGCAGTACTGATCAGAGGCGCAGCGCACGTCCCCGTATTCCTTCGGCGTGCACCGCTTGACTGCAAGTTTGGTCTCGAATGGAATAGCTGGGGGTACTGTAAGTCAAAAAATTCCATCCGTACAGCACGTGTAGCCGTCTCCGTTGGCTCCCGGTTGGCAGATACAGTCAGATCCGGTGAAATGATATTCGTCGTTCTGATGAAGGGCTTTTTGAATAGGTAGAGCTAATAAAATAGTATTGAAAAATCATCATGGAATGGCAGGCAGTTTGCTACGCTATTTTACCACTTTTGCTGCTTTTGCTTAAACACCATGCATGCTGATCCGAAAGTGGGTGGATATTCCAAAAGATCAGAAAAATACTGACTACGCTGATGGAATGTTGGTTGGCGCAGGCCATCTTGTTCCAATTTTTCCTCCAGCACTTGTGCGACGTCGGGAAGATGGCCTGTTAGACGGCACAGGCATGTCGAGTATTTATGATTTCGTCCTTTGGCATCAAGCCTTAGAAATGCGGGTGTTTCAAAGGTCGATGGCTATATTTCCCCCCAGATATACCACAGTATCGCAGCTGGTGTCATTGATGCTCGGTGTCGACGAAGTCATCTCTGCTGGCACCGTGGGAGTCGGATTGGTTTTCTCATTTTGCGTAACGTCTGCAAAAGCAACTGTTACACCAGTTCCTTTTCAACAAATGACAAAACGATTTGTAGCTTAGAGAAAATAATTATAACTTCTGAATATTTCGACTAGTTGTTGAAATCGTCTCATAAAACTTACTCAATGGTTGTGCTGTCACTGTTGGCACGGTCGTCGCTGGAACGGGTTGATTATTCGATCGTCAGGGACGGAGGTGCAAGATAGGACCAAGAGGGACTGGGACGCCCGCGGTGGAGGAACGAGGACTGTTTGATGGACTGTAACGAGCTGGGACGCAGCCGCCACGTATACCACGGTGGGGCTGTGCTGAACGAGGACAGGACAAAACAATGTGCTGCTTGTGCTACGTCGTCTTCGATAGGATGCTCCAGTCCGTGAGTTGAATAATTCGTGTAACTGAGCATTTGAAAGTATCTGAACAGGTCTGAAAAACAGTTTATGAACTGGTTACTTGAAGGCTTACTTGAATTCCACAAGACATCTTAATTCGAGCTGTTCACAACAGTATGGCACTGAGAACAATTACAGTAGGAAAGGCTTTGAAGGCCCCGTAGAAGCGTAGAGCTAGGAAAATGGCAAGCTGTTTGCCTTTAATGTTTCGAACAGGCGCCTCTTTTATAGGGGCTCAATTGAAATGGGAGCGCGGCCATAACATCGGGCAGTAAATTCGCCTCCGTTGCAGCGCAAGCATCGAGTCAGAAGAACAGAGAAGAAGCTTTAATGTGTAGGCGTATTCCTTCTTACAGGCAACGATTGCATGCAACGGAAGAGATAGGTTGTTTATCTTCGACAAGAGAAACGTGCACTGATGAAGGAAGTAATATGATTTCAGTGATGGTCACGCCAAGTTGTACTGCGATTGTGACTTTTCGATCACTTTCCAAAGTAGTAGCCACTGTTGTAGTAGTAGGGGTTATAGAAGCTGTTGTAGAAGCGACGCCGACCTCCGCGACCGAAACCGAAGCCGTTGAAGAATCTGAACGAGGTTTCACTTCCAGTGACGAGGAAGGATTGGGCTGGCCTTACCCTCGGAGACTGATAAAATGATTAGCGTATTCTTTCACCGAATATATGATGCGATGTTTTGGTACACCAGATCTTCAATGGGAATATTGGTTCGCACCAGAGAACTTGTATATCGTTCTGCTGCGACACTGCCGTTAGCGGTTTCCTGCCTACGAACACAAATTGGAGCAGATCGAGTTCACCGGAACAAGCTTTTACGCCTCCATAAAGCTTGCCCCAGCGAACGCGGGCTGCATTTTATGCTGTTCGCAGGTAGGAAACGGCTAACGACAGAGTCACAGCGGAACGATTTACAAGTTTTGCGGTGCGAACCAATAGCAAGATTCGGAAATTCACTATGAACCATACGCATCAGTGCACTTGCCTGTTGTTCCTCCCTTCGATGGCAACGATCGCCAGAAGAAGAACGAGGACGGTCACCAGAAGGAGGCAGAGAGCGAGAGCTCGCATTCTAGCAATAAGAAGATTCACTTGGCTAGAGGGCGATGGCAATGATTCTTCCTTAATCGAAAACGGCAATGCAACGAAACAGAGTTAATGAAAATCTATGCCTGATACATACATGGCCGGGATACCACAGAAATGGATTCGTTTGGGTGTTTTGATATGAATTGTTGCCACCGGAAGAGGAAATTGCAACGCTTGGTGTTTGTAAGAAAGGCGCAGACATCGGCAGTAGCTCGAACTGAAAACATCCATCTTATACCGCGCGCTGTTCCAACATCCGTGACATGTTTGCACGTCGACTTACAACGAGAGTGGTTCCTGGGATGCATCTTCCGATTCCAGCTGAACACGAACTGTGAAGTGGGAACAACATTGAAATCATGTTGTAAGGAGGAATTGTTGTCCCGCAAGGCTCCCAATACCGATGGGCTCCACACAAGCTGTGAGAATGTCAGTTTTTGTATCGCATTGTTTGAGACTTGAATTTTAAGGGATATTATTTATTGCTGGATTTGAAAATTGCGGGAAAAGAAATGAGTACGGCAGCCGAATTCATGTGATGGAGGAGGTGTTTACGGGGGGGGGGGGGGGGGGATAAACGTGTTGGGGATTAATAGTTGGGAGGAACGAGGCC
>JACMIG010001421.1:0-16040 GCA_014805385.1 Levipalatum texanum
GTGATTTTGTGAGGCCAGAAATAAAAAGTGAAAAATACTGTCCCTGAAACGCTCTTTCTCTTCCACACTTGAAACCTGGGTTTTCAGCCGATTTTTTCCTCGGCGATTTCGCCACCATGATACGGGTATCATGGTCCAAAATCGACCATGATACGGGTATCATGGTCCAAAATTGATGAAAAAAAATTTTCTTCGTAATTGACCAAAAACGTCTCTAAACATCAATTTATGACCATTTGAACACTTTTTGGTCGGTATAACGGAAGTTTATTTTACCGATTTGGAACCATGATACCCGTATCATGGTCCAATTCGCTGAGGAAAAAATCGGCTGAAAACCCAGGTTTCAAGTGTGGAAGTGAAAGAGCGTTTCAGGGAAAGTATTTTTCACTTTTTATTTCTGGCCTCACAAAATCACCCCTAGAGATACAAATATCTCTATAAGCACTATTTTGATAAAAATCCGTGTTTTTCAGCGTTCGTCGATTTTTCCCATGGTTAAAAGCGATTTTGTAAAATCGGCGGAATGTGGTGCCATGACCAGAAAACCAAGGCGGTTCTTTTCTGACTGCTCCGCTGGCCCCGCTCTTTCATCCCTGAGAATTATTCCCGATTTCGTCAAAAAACGAAAAAAATGTTTTTACATTTTTATTTTTTTCTGATACAAATGACTGACTACAGTCTGCCTGCTATGCATCATAACATTTTAGAACATGCTGGCATCACTCATGCAAAAGGGCATAATTGTGCCTAGCATAGAGAAAAAGATATAATTTGTAAAAGTTCGCGTACTCAAATCGGCACTTTTTGACCTTTCGACCCATCTATCTACCGTACCAACCAATGAGGCCGAAAAAACTATGGTGCGATTTTCATCACTTATATGGGTCCAAAATATGCCATACATACCGGGACCCCCACACACTGCTATCAAGACTGGTCCTCCGGTGGTCTACATTTACATGGACTGCGTGTTATATGCACCAGCAGGCGGCACTGCGCGTTCTCTGTCCATTGTAGTCTATCGTGTTGCCCTCTCCTTTCCCTTATCCAGTCAACACTTTCTTCTTCTCTCCACATGGCCCCATCCTCATTCCCTGCCGGGGACGTCTTCTCCACACGCCTCCGATTCTCCTCTCATGGATTGGTCCACGATGTCGAAGCCGTCTACCAGGTAGGCTAGCTGCCATATTGTCCACAAAGTTGTGAAATTCGATAACAGTAGCTGTTCTCCCCCTCATTTCCTCTTGAAGGACACCCTCCCCGGTGGCTCCTCCCTCGGCACCGCCGTCCTCGTCCACGGAGCCCCGGGATCCCACAACGACTTCAAGTACATCACTCCTCTCGTGGCTGCCAAGGGAATTCGAGTTATCGGGACAAATTATCCGGGATTCGGACTGTCTCAAGGTGGACAAGTGCTTCAGAGAAATTGTAAAAGAGGAATTGTAGACGATCGCTCCTTCACGAATGACAACGAGGACCGAAACGCATTTACTCAGGCAGATTTTTTGAATAATAAATTAAGATAATTACAGGCCTTGGTCGATCATCTGAAACTGGATCGAGTTGTGTTCGTTGGACACAGTCGAGCGACGGAGAATGCGTTGATGATGGGAGCTGCCAACACGGTCTGTTATCCTCGAGTCCTCGATTGGTTTCATTTGCAGTCCCGGACAGTGGGAGTCGTGATGGTGAATCCGACGGGACTTCGAATTCACAAGGGACTTAGGCCGTTCGAAAGTAGCGCCAGCGTCATACTACGATCTGATCCGCTTTCAGATCTAGAGAACTTCGTCAACATGTACAACGAAGCTGAGGACGACGATGAGAAGAAGTTCCTGGAGGACGGGCTGCTCGAGCACTACAAAACCGTTGGCCTCCGCCCAGCCACCGGGAGAATCGCCGCTGTCTGCGTGAGGACGATGCATTCTGTGGCACTCGGCAAGCAGGAGGCTGACATGGAGGCGATCAACCAGTGAGTGGAGGGGACGGGGACACACAGAGAGTCTAGTACAGATGCCCCCACGTCAAGGTTCTCTTCCTCTACGGCCACGACGACTTCCTCGTCGAGCCTGAGATTCCACGAGAGTTCAGCCAGATGATCGAGGGGCGGTGTGAGATGGTAGGCTGTCTCCAGTTCTATTTCATTGCGCTCTTATCTACAGACAGTGAAATCAAAGGAGCCAAATGAAGAAGAGCAGGCTATCAGGCAGATTTCCGAGGTAATCATGAGGGATTCTGATAATATTATCGTTACCAGGCCTTTACCTCCGCGGGGAAGAAAGCGGTGGTGGTGTCCCTCGAGCCCGACGGCCACTACATGCAAAAGCACCGAGCAGCTCTCATCGCTGAAGGAATCGTTTCCATCTGCGAGGGATCTTCCAAGGGTCAATCCAAGCTGTGATAAATGCTTCTGTTGTCCTCTCGATCGATGGGGATCTTGCCCTCTCTCCCTCGTCCCTCTCCCCTCTCCTCAGGATTACACTCTTCCTCGGCCGTCTCCTCATTCTCAGCTCTCCCCCCTGACCCCCTCCCTCCCTCCCCCATGGCCCTCCCCGTGCGCATCGCTTCTGCTGCCAAAGGAGTCACCCAAGTGGTCGAACGATGCGAGAACGCCAAGGTCTCCGGATATCTGGGCAAGAATCCCTCCCCCTTCCTCCAAGGCATTCCTTTCTATCCAGACCTTTCCTCCTGTTCGATGATGTATCTGACTGACGCCATTTACCTCATTCTCAAGGCGAGTAAACATTGCGAAAACGACGTCCCCGTCTCTCGGATTTCCAGGGATTCGACGTGGACAAATGCAGCCTGCGAGACAACGACTTCAAGAAGTTTCCCAAGAAACTCGTCACGAAGTTCCCTAACATGACAAGTTGGTTTCGAAGAATGTCAGGGATCTTCAATTGGTCAATTCAGTCATGAACATCGAAGGAAACCAGATCGAGGAGCTCCCGGAGGAGGTAAGTCGTTGAGATATTTCTGGGAGAAAACGAATGCCAGTAGCGACGCCCGTCGCCCGATGAGATAAACGCAGTAATGCACCTCATTACTACGTTTATCTCTATGAGTAACGGGATTCTCCATTGCAATGAATTCCCCTCCAACACAATTCCCTCTCCAGATGGCACAGTGGTCTCATTTGCGTGGCCTCAACGTGGCCAACAACCGTCTTTCCGGCCCCTTCCCCTCTGCCCTACTTGCTCTCTCCAATCTCGCCATACTCGACATCAGCGGCAACCTCATCGACGGTATCCTCTACTCCCTTTCCCCCTTCAATTCCTCCCCTCAGACCTCGATGCCGACGGTCTCCTCGCCGCCTTCCCCAAACTCGTCCAGCTCAATCTGAGTGGAAATCCCCTCAAGGACGAAGTGAAGGGGCGTCTCTCCGAGAAGAGGCCGCCCACTCTCACCATTCAGTTCTGATCTCTCTTTGAATACGATTTACGGGTGATGTAAATATTGTAAAATTATACGCATTGTATGCGCACAAATGAACATAGAAGGTAAAATATTTATTACCTAGCGTAAATAATAATAAAACTATTTACACCTGCATGCGTACAACTCATCAACTGCGCTTGCGGAGTCTAACCATGACTCTTTCGGGCGACACTGTGAAGGGGCCTGTTAGCTTGAGTGGATGCTGAAATGCCCACGGTTGGTTTGGGTAAATAATCAGTTAACTCACAGTGTTGTTAGTCTTCTCGACGATGAACTTGGACAGAAGATGGGCGATGGCGACCTTCTCCTCGATGTAGGCCAGTCTCATTCCGATACAGATTCTCGGCCCTTCTCCGAAGGATTGGAAGGCGATTCGGGCTCGGTCGGTGGGCTCGAGCCATCTGGGAGGGGGAGGAGTAGAGGCAGGGAGTTGGAGGGCTACCTCTCGGGTCGGAACTGCTCCGCGTCCTCTCCCCAGATGGCGGGGTCGAAGTGGAGGGCGAACGTCTCCGTCTGCACCAAGTCTCCAAGCTCGAAGCGATGGCCGCAAACCGTAGTGGCCTTGGAACACTCCCGACTGACGACACTGAAGGGGGACGATAGAGGGAGGAAGGGGGAGGGGGATTCTGACAATCCAGCCATGGGATAGTGACGGAGGGACTCGCGGATGACGCACTCCGTGTACTTCAACTCGGACAGCGAGTCGTACTCGATTACCTGACAGGTGGGACAGTAGAGAAAGATGAGGAGGAAGGACTAACCCCATCCGCGAAGACGGCGTCGATCTCCTCTCGGACCTTCTCCTGTACGTCGGGGTGGAGGGCAAGGAAGTAGGTGAGGAAGGAGAGCGAGTTGGCTGTTGTCTACAACGACAATCTATAGATCGATAATCGGGTATACTTCGAATCCAGCGAGGAGGAACTGGAAGGCAAGCTGGACGATCTCGTCGTGGACGAGGGTACGAGAGAACTGAACAGTGAGACTCCCTCGATGTCTCATCCCTTCGCCCTACCGTCGCTTCCTCTCCGAACTTCATCTCCGCCGTGTCGACCTCGGCATCGAGGAACTGATCGATGAAGTCGATCGACGTCACGATTCCATTGGCCTGTGAGTGTACGAATTATCTAGGGCCTGCGTGTCTGCTCACTCGTTCCTTCTTCCTCTTCTCCACCTCGACTTCCACGCTTCTCAACAGCACGTTGAATGGGAGACCGAAGAATCTACCTGAACAAACCAATTCTGAGGTATGAAATAGGGAATTGCTTACCAATATTGTCGAGGATGATGTACATAGGACGTTGCATGAATGGTAGGAGGAGAGGAACAGTGTTGAGGACAGAAGTGGCAGTGGAAGTGAAGATGTCCTTGCACACTTGGAGGAGAGGATTCTTGAACATGATGACGTCCCTCTGCCCGAGGGCCACCTTGCAGATGATGTCGAGGGTGAATTCCTGGTAGATCCTGACAGGCAATCCCTCTTTTGTCTTTCATTCCCCTCTCTCTTACTCGAGCATGTTAATCTCCTCTCCCTTGTCACTTCTCCTCTCCAGCTCGTTGCTCATGAGCACTGCCGTGTTCTCCACCGTGTGGCGGATCTGAAAGGAGTCCTAGCCAAGAGTGACAGGGTAGAGGTCCAACCTGCTTGAGTGCCTTGTTAGTAAATGCATGCGATCCAAGTGCCCGCAGTCTCTTCCAATGGGCCCCTCGGGAATCGACGAGGGGCGTCTTCGGGCCATCGCCGACGTTCTCGATTGGGAAGTGCTGACAATGAGATAATCGCCGTGTCCTCACCCTCGAATGGGGCCACTCACGATCCTGCCGTGGAAGTTGTCGAACTGCTTTACGAGGATCTCGTTGGTCATCTCGAGGTCGGACGTCACGAGCACCTTCCGGAGCCCGTCGTGGATGCCGTAGACCTATTATTTATATTACTAATTAAAATAAATATAATAGAGGTTCACCTTTCCGTATTTCTTGCTCCACTCGTAGAGCACCATCTGTCGCGCCTTTCCATCGTACCACATATCGATAAGGTTCCCGAAGAGAAGGACGGGCCTCGGCCCCGGAATCCCTCGTTCCTCCCAGTATGACAACTGCTTGGAGAGGTACCTGTACTAGATGATATTGGGAATAAGGATCGATAGCTTACCAGTATATAAACAAGGCAGATCCAACGAAGAAGAATAGCAAGGGAAGCATGGCGGGGAGTGAATGGGGGGGAAAGGTTCTCTCTCTCCCTTATAACAGTTCCCGCGTGTCACTGATTGATCTGGCACGAGAGGGAGTGTCTCTCCCCTTCTCTCCCTGTGTAGAGGCACTCCTACGAGTGATCAGGCACACGCTGGGCTCACTTTTGTACAGCAAGGGCTCAGAACCGAGTGCAATGTACATGGACATTTCATCAACGTTCGTTCTCTGCATCTGTTGACCACACATGAAAGGAGGAGGAGGAGACTACGAAGTAGTTGAGTGGGCAGAAATAGTTAGCTATTTCATAATGAACCACAGCAATCGAGAGTGAGAGAATCTTACAATGCATTGTGATGAATGTACGGGGAAGGGGAGTTTAATGAAGTTCTTTTTGCATGAGAAATGTTGAAAAAAATGTCGCATAAATTAACCTTATTTTTCCAATTCTGAAATGTGCACAAAATGGACGTGTTTTTCATGAGAATGTGATAGCCATTTCATAAGGTCTCATTTTCACCCCCTTCCATGAAAGGAACGGAAGGAATAGGCTACGATGTACTTCACCACAGCCCTCGTCCCCCGCTAAACGTCTCTTCACTTTCCCTCTGCCGTCCCATTGAGCAATCGGGGGCGAATCTGAAAGGGATGAGAATCGTCGGAATGGCCAGGAGAAAGGTCCACGCTCTTTTTGCCGTGGAACATTGGGAAGGGACTACTGCAGGGGATGGGGACCGGTCGGGGGCGATGGCATAAAAGAGACAGAGGAAAGAGGACACGAGTCGACCATGCAGAGGGCCCTCCTCCTTCTAGCTGCTGGCCTTGGCCTCGTTGCCACGAGGTCCGACCTCATCAGCATCACTCCTGTACCCAAGGAACAATTCGACCCACGTGTATCGGGTAGGTCTCATCCCTCATCCTCCACCTCCCCCCTTCCCCCTCCAGAGTTCCTCCGCATCGACACCAATCTGGACAAGCAGATCACGTTCGCCGAGTTTATCCTCGGGGATACGGAGTACATCCGAGAGCAGTCCAAGAACTTCCATCGCCTCGACAAGGATGGTGGGATACTCGCTCTCCATTGCATACACTCCTCCTTCAGGGGATGGGTTCATAACGAAGGAGGAGTACGACAACTACTTCTCCAAGAACGACGGCCATCGAGGATCGGGAGATGAGTTCCCCCACGGGGTCAGTGGAAGTGCACGTAGCAACGGGTGGTGGAGGGGATGCATGGGGGCCGCCTTCTCTTTAGCACGAGACTCTGCCGACACGGAGGAGCATTCGGTCCTATTCCGAGTATGGAGAAGAGAGCAATGGAGGAAGTCTCTACCACTCGGTCGAACACAAGGGAAGTGTCGTCGAGCACAAGTCCGGCTCCTACTCCTACGACTCCGACGACGACAACGCCATCAACACCAATCTCATTATCCCGCTACCAAAGGCTCACGGTTCCAATACCATGCACGTGGTCACTGAAATGTCTTCCTCCACTGAATCTCTGAACGTTCTCTCAGCCTCTGCCCCTCTCTCCTCCCATTCCACTGCCTCCTCTCCCTGTTCCCTCGTGGTCGTCCTCTTCAGTTTGATCCCCGTGATAAATGGCTGGGTGTCCTTATCTTCTCCTTCCAGCCCAATTCCTCCCCTCGCCACCACGACTTCGCTTCCTTCCCCCGTGAGCCCGTCTACCGAGGAAAGGAACGATTCGGAGACTCCAAGGAGCCCCTCATCCTCCCGAGGGCTGAGGGAAGATTCGACAAGGGAGGGCCGAGGTTCTCGGAGAAGACGCCTGGCTTCTCTCCTCCCCGTCCCTCGTCGGGGGAGGAGGAGGGGGAGAGGGGAGGAGAAGGGGAAAGGGAGGGTGAAGACTCCGACCTCCGTCGACCCCACTCCGAGGCCCCGTCTCCTTCTGATGGAAACGGCGACAGGAAGAACTGACTATGAGCACCGTAGAATAGTCTTGTTAATCGTGATAAATTATGCCGTGTTCTGGATCTGCAAATATAAGGAAGGAGCAGAGACCCCCGCCCATTGCACTACAAATTGACTACGAACTTTCACAAACACTGGGAAGGAGAGAGAAGGGGGGCCACAAGTCGCCCTCCCCTTCGCACCGTCTCCAGCGCTACTTCCCTTTGACTTCGTTATGGAGACGGAGGTGTCCTCGTCCATGGAATCCATGTTCGTATCTCCCTCCTCTCCCTCTCTATCCACTGCCCTCAGAGCTTGTCTCATATGTGGTGATTCCTCCCGTGGAGTGCACGTGGGGGTCGATTCCTGTCGTGCCTGCGCTGCCTTCTTCCGTCGAATTGCTGTCGTCCAGAAGGAGTACTCGTGCAAGGGAGTCGCCGGCAAGAGATGCTTCATCCCTCCCAGTTCGTTCCCCTCCTCCCCTTTCTCCCTCCCTCCATTATCCCTTGCAGGAAACCGCAAGTCGTGCAAGAAATGTCGCTACGAGCGATGTTTGGAAGTAGGAATGAGCCCAGAAGGCAAGTTGTCTTCATTTCTTGGGGAATTATTGCGAAGTTGCAGCTTTCAACATCCAAGTGCGCCTTCCCGACCACCCGGAACAGTCTTTTCCGAAGCAGAGCGATTCACTTCTGATGCGGATAGCGACGTCTTTCGAGTAAGGGGAAGAGTTGAATGGGCGGTCGATTGGGCGCAGGGAGATGAGGGCCGATCGACGACTCATCGAGCTCCGAGCCCTTCCCATCGAAGACAACGACACTTCCCTCATTCACATTCGAGACGGAGTAGGCTTCCTTTATTTCAACTGAAATAGCTTTTTAAAGGTTCTGAGGAAAATGGACGATCCCAAAATAGAGCGCGCTATCATAGCTGGAATTCCAATGATGACGAGATTCCTTCGACTTCTGCTGCCCGATGAACTGAACATTCTGAATGACTCAATCACTGTAAGTGACGATTTTCATTTTTGATCGCCTTCCATTTCAGCGATTTCATTTTGCGATCCTCGTCATGTTCTTCGATAGTGGAACTAGCACTGCGAGAACGTTTTCCATTGAAAATGGACTAAGGCGAGGAAGGATCACAGTGAAGAAGAGAGATGTTCAGACAGATAACTTCGACTGGGTATATCGACATTGAGAAGCGAGAGGAGGAAATCCTCCCGGGACCCGATGGAATGGCCAGGAAGGGAATCAGAAAGTCAGTTGCCGACTCTCCCTGTAGTATCCTTCATCATTGAAGACTGGTCAAGGAGCGCGAATCTTCTCGTATCCAGGATGAATTCCGTCGACTTCAGTTGGACGACGTGGAGAGGGCAGCTTATCTTGCCATCTGCGTGTGGAACAATGCCTCTTTCCTCGAAAGCGCCTCCCACGAGGTAGTCGAATACTGCAGGGAACAGAGGAAGACAATTCTACGAGACATACACTTCTACTACAGGTTAGGTAGCCATGGTCTTCTCCACCCCCAAAATGACTCCCTTCAGTGTCTCCAAGAGAATCGTCGAGTACTCTGCGCGAATCGGCGAAATAATGAGCCTTCCAATGAGCATTCAGGTTTCTTTATTTGTAAAGTCATTTGCGATCGAGGGGTTTTTCAGTACATAATGCAGAGCCTCAAAGAAGAAGCGGCGCTGCAATCTGCCTTTATCCCCGAGTACGGCAGTGAATACAAGACTTTCGTGGAACAGTGGTAGAAAAATCTAGGATAAAGCTACTTTTACCACAAGATAACTTGCTTGTTGCGTCTGTCGTGGTGTCTCAGCTGATCGGAAGGAGAGACGGAGAGAGGGGCCAATGGGATCAGGGAAGGGAGGGAGAGATATGGAGAGACAGTCACTACAAACTGTCGCTGTTCTTTCACTTCTGAAGTGGTCATTAGTGGTCTCTTCGAAGCCTCCCCAAGCAGCCAAGGACTACGAATTCAAGTCAGTCATCCCCTCGTCTACGGGGCCCACGCTCGCGGAGTGCTCGAGGGAGTGGCTACTGTCGATGCATGAACTCTGCTGATACAACTCTTTAAAGTATTGTGCCATATAAATACAAGGCTATGAAGTGCGATTATTGACTTTGGACAGAGGTCTTTCATTGTCTACAAGAGTCTCATCTTCATTCTAGCATGGGAGGTCGTTGACGATGGGGGTGCCGGGGGCGATCTTCCGTCTAATGACAGAGAGGAAGGCATCGATGTTCGTCGTCGTGAAGCCCTTGAGAATTTGCTGCTGGCCTCATCTAATGGCGTACCTTGTGGGTGGAGTCTCCGCAGTCGACGACGACGTTGAAGTGCTTGGAGTCGTCGCCTCGACAGCTCCTTTTCATGTCACTTGCCCACCAGATGGGGGAGAACGACATCCCCCACTGCTTCGTCACTCCGAAGTCAGCAGAGAAAGACTGCTTACTGCAAGCTAATATTACGAGAGAAAGATAATGGATCTCACCGGAAGTAGACTCCCTTGATGTCCTTGATGTCGATCTTCTTCGAAATGGCCGTGGGGAAGAAGTACCACGTGATGATGAGCTGGTCGTCGTTGATCTTTGAGTACTCGTCTTCGTAGAGAGGGCGAGGCTTCCCTGCCTTCGTCGTCTGGAAAGTTTCTTGCTTGAACTGCGTCGTCGTGGACGCCATGGCTGAAGGGAGGAAGGAGGATGAATGGAGGAGAGCAGCGGGAGGGATCAATAAGTAGGCACGGAGACGGAATCACGGGGCATCATTTATGCATGTTTGGTCACTGAACACGCAACGATAAGAGGGTACAGTTTCGCAAGGAGAAGAGAAAGAGAACAGGAAGAGAGTAGGGGAGGAGGGAAAAGCTGACGTCGAGGGAAACGGAACGATTGCACTCGGAGACACAAGGTAACAAACGACGTGGGCATCACGTAGAGCCAGGCGTGGTCTGTCTGACTCATTCAAATGGCCACAGTCTTCGACACCATCCAATCAATCAGGTTTTATTCTCCTTCGATAGGGAAACAACTAAACAAGGCAGAGGATAGGGATCATTTCTTGAAGTGATTGATGATGAGGAGGAAGATGAGGAGGAAGGCACCGAAGCGAATCGCCAGCTTGGCATTCCCCGTCATCTGAAGGGGGAGAAGGAGTAGAGGAGGGGAAGGAGAGGAGTACCTCAGCAGTCATGTCATTGGGCTGTACCATGATAGAGTAGGAGGCGAGTAGTTCTCCCTCGTCGTTGTAGCACCTTCAGTATCCTCCCACTCGGAAGGGACTCCCCCTCCACTCACGCGTATTTCCCCTCGTCTGCAGCATCGAGGGAGCGAATGACGAGGTCGCCACGCTCGTCGAGGAGAATCCGACTGCCGTATCTCGTCTGGAGGACATTCCACTTCCCGTCCCTCTCCCCCCTCCAGTAACCGTAAGCTTCTCCGTAGTCACATTTCCGATAGCGTCGACGCTCGTCATCCACCTCGTGCCAAAGTGAAACTCGTACGGGAACTGGCCACAACTCATCACCACCGGATCGGCCTCGTAGAACTGAACAAGAGAAGTCAGAGGCAGAGGGGATAGTGAACCTGTTGTGACTTCCTCTTGACGGGTCTCCTCAACTCGGGCAGGGCCTCGCTCACGAGGTACTCCCCCACGGGAAGGTAGTCGAGCACCTTCATCACTCCCAACTCGTCCAGGCCCTTGATGATGCGATTCTTCTGCGGGCGCGTCGGGCAGGTGACCTGGAGGGAGGAGAGGGTGGAGGGGAAGAGGGGGATACATTGCAGGGGTGGACTTCATGCTCGATGAGGACGTGGCCGAGGAACTTCTTCTTGAGTGGTTGAGGGAGGAGGGAAGATCGACAGGGAATTCGGTCGAAGAGGCGGAAGATCGCCAGGTCCTCAGGGAGATTGAATACGGGTACGGAACGCTAAGGAGAGGCGTGGAGAAGGAAGAGGGAGGAGGTATACCTGGACGAAACACTCGTGGCTCTTCCTCTTCTCTCCCGTCTGCACGTCCTCGGGGGCAGTCTCATTGAGGGGCAGAGGATTGCACTTGGAGCAACTCGCGAAGTGAGAAGACTGATGATAAAGGAATAGGGAAGATGGAGGAGGGCCCTTACAACGTTGACGACCTTGAGATGCGGCCCGGGGTTGACGGAGAGGAAGGAGGGGGAATGAGGGAGGGAGGTGTGATTCCCCTTCTTCGTCTTTCCCTCCCTCATGATGGCCTCTGTCGTGTTGTCTGTCATGGTGGCCTCAACGTAGTAGATGGAGGCTACGCGATTCATTCCATCGTACGTGTTGATGCAGCGATAGAATCCGGCCTCTGTGGTGGTCCCTCTCTCTTCGCCTCCCCCTTCCCCTTCTCTCTACCTCTCAGACTGGCGTTGTTCATGACGAGTTCGTATCGATCTCCCACGGAGATCTGGTGGGGGTTGTTGCGGCCGAAGAAGCTGCAGAGGCCCCTCTCCTCCCTTCCTCTCCCCCTCCCTCGACTCACGCCGACACGACTTTGAGGGCACGGGCCAGGATAGTCCTCTTCTTGTGGTTGTGGGTGAGGGCAGTCCACTTTTTGGCACCTGGATATCTCCTCTCCCTATCTCCCTCTTCCCTTCTCCCACCAGGCGCAGCGTATTCCCACTCGTACTTCCAGTTGGGAGGCGGTGGAGGGGTCGGCTGCTCTCGTAGAACATACTGCAGAGAGAAGGAGACTTGGAGAGGAGAGAGGGTCAACCTCCCGGAACTGGTCTTTCATCTTTTGGATCCTCTTCGATATGAGGCCCTGACTCGGCTTCCACACGGCTTCGATCTCGATTCGATCCTCAGGAGAGAGGCTGGGATACGGTAGGAATGGGCAGAGTACTCTCCCCTCACCAAGTGAAGCAAGGCAGGATGAGCTCGGCACTGGGGCGCACGATCACTACCTACAGGGAAGGGAGTGAGGAGTGGGGAGCAGAGGGCACCTCTGGAGTAATTCTATCGGTGGAGTCGAGTTCATGATCGGTCTCGTTGAGGCACAAATCATATCTTGAGTAGGCGAGTCTCTGCCTCGCCAGTCCTGCCTCGTCCTTGCCCCTTTCGACTGCCTCGAAGGGGGAGGGGAAGGGGAGTGGGATTCGGGACAGACCATGGAGGAGGGGAGGAAG
The DNA here is from genome assembly GCA_014805385.1 of Levipalatum texanum. Taxonomy (NCBI): domain Eukaryota; kingdom Metazoa; phylum Nematoda; class Chromadorea; order Rhabditida; family Diplogasteridae; genus Levipalatum; species Levipalatum texanum. Next base: position 12,686 of record JACMIG010001421.1, read on the forward strand.
ACGAGGAGGAGGAGGAGACAGCCTGGCCATCCCAGACCATTCATCGCGGGAGAAGGGGAGGGCAATGATTGAGTTCAATAACTCTGTCTCAAATGATACATGCTAAATTTGAGACATTTTTAATCATTCCCTCCGTTCCCGTTTCCCCCGATGGGAGGCTTCTTGAAGCTCTTCCAATCCTTCAACAACAAGTCCCATGTCTCCCTCCCCCCATCCACGGTGAGTTCCCTGCCATCCCAGCTGACCCTCTCCTCCCTTCTATCATCCTCGTCCTCCTCTCTGTCGTGGACATTGGACGGGTGCTCACGGAAAGCATGGAGGGAGGGGCGGGAGGGGCGAGGGAGCACGGGGGGAAGAGAGAGTGGAAGACGGAAGAGCACGGATATCAAACAGGGGCCCCGAGTATAAGAACCCCCAGTCCCCGAGGCCCTCATCGCACTCTGCGAATTGATCTTCGATCTTCGGCCAATGACGTCACTGCCCCCTGGGCTGGCCTCGTTCGAAGGACTCTTCTCTAGTGCTTCTTTCTCCTAATCTCTTCCCGTTTCCTCACGTGTTGTCTAGCAGGGAGAGGGAGATAGGGAGTAGAATGAAACTTTGCCCCTTCTCCTTCCCGTCCGATCTTTTATCCATCCACCCATCCGATGGCTCTTTCGTGGAAAGTGGCCGTCTCCTCCACCGTCCAAAGTCTTCGCTGTTTCTCTGCACCAGTAAGCCTCCCCTCCATTGACCTCTGCGTCCTCCCTCGTTTGCATCTCATTGAATCGAGCACAAGTTCGTGATCTGGCCACTCGATGTTCTCTTCCCCTGCGAGCATTACAATGTTTCGCTCGGTCGGTGGTTCCATTACTTCATCACCCTCCTCTCCCTCCCTCTTGGCCTCTCCTCCTCCCTTCACTAGCTGACCACTTGGCCATAAAACGTTGTTTCCGCTCGGTTTCACGGCCACGTGGGGGTTACAAAAGGGGAACTTCTCCCCGGGTACAGTCCGTAGCCTCAGACGAAGAGGTCCTTCCCTTATCAATTCTCCAGTGGCCACTGCCAATTCCTTCTGTTATCGTCTGCCGCCGGCACAGTTCCCACACACCTCTGCACCCCTCTCTTTCAAAGACATCTCCCTGTTGTTCATGATATTCTGTTCCTCCCAATCAGTTCTTCAGGGCATCTCCAGAATGGCGACGGTCAACGGAATTCCATCCTCCAATGGACTCAACAACAATGGAATGAGTCCCCTCAAGGCCGCCCCTCCCAAGACCAAGAAGGAACTACTCGAGAAGAGGAAGCAGACCATAGGGTGAGGAGAGGAGAGGGAGGGGGAAGATTAGAGTATTCAGGAGTACCTGCCAGATCTTCTACAAGGACGACCCCTTGCTCGTGGCCAAGGCCTCGATGCAGTATCTGTACGACGAGGAGGGGAGGAAGTACCTCGACTGCATCTCCAACGTCCAGCACGGTCAGTCACACTCTCGTTGTCCCCCCCCCCCTCCCCCTAAGAGGTTCGCTCTGAGCATGACGGGGGATGGAGATCAATCGACTTTGCCCCATCGCAGTCACGTAGATGAGATCAGTAGAAGAAGATTAGCACACTCTTCCGATCTGTTGTGTACACGTGGGAGAAATTGTTACTTTAGAGTCTCAGAGTCAGCGCCTGACGCAATCAATTACGTGACTCTTTCAGTTGGCCACTGCCACCCGACGGTCGTCTCCATGATCAGCCAGCAACTGGCCACCTCCACCTGCAACGTCCGATTCGTCTCCCCCGCCCTCACCGAGGCTGCCGAGCAGATCCTCGCCACCCTCCCAGGCCTCGATACCGTACTCTTTGTCAACTCGGGGTATTCCTCCCCTTCTCCCCCCTCTACTCCTTCCTCTTCCAGCTCCGAGGCCAACGATCTCGCCCTTCGCCTCTGCCGCGACTACACCAAGAACTACGATGCCATCGTCGTTGACCAGTACGAGCCATTCCCATTGGCCCTTCGTCCTCTCTTGGCACACTGGAATAGCGCCAGTGTCGCCCCTCCCTGACGCCCTCGGGGTGTCTTCTGATGCACTTCCAGTGCGTACCACGGCCACGTCACTACGACCATGCAGATGTCCCCGTACAAGTTCGACCACGGGTCGTCCCTCGCCCGCCCCGAGTGGGTCCACGTTGTGAGTGGAGGGAAGAGAGAGGGAGGAAGGGAGGGGAGAAGAATCAAAGGGAAAGATCACTCCAGGCCCCCTGCCCCGATGTCTTCCGAGGCAAGTTCCGCCTTCCCGACGAACAGCTGAGGGACGAGGCCAAGTTGGCCGTGATGGGACTCGTCTACGCCGACGAGGTCAAGGACATCATCAAGAAGGTGACTCCCTCCTACCCTTTCCGCTCTACTCTCCCCTTCAGGGCGAATCCTCGGGCCGGAAGGTGGCCATGTTCATCTCCGAGGCTCTTCAGTCGTGTGGAGGGCAGGTGCTGCCACCGAAGACCTACTTCCCCGCAGTGGCCGAGTGAGAGGGAGAGGGAGGCAGAGGGGAAGGAGGGAGTGGCAGGGCTGTGAGGGCAGCGGGAGGACTCGTTGTCATCGACGAGGTCCAGACGGGATACGGACGGGTCGGAGCCTCCTTCTGGGCTCATCAGCTGCACAAGGACGGTCAGTGGATCTCCCTACTCTCCCCTTCTACTCCTCCCCTCGGCAGGCTTCGTCCCCGACATCGTGACAATGGGAAAGCCGATGGGCAACGGATTCCCCGTCTCTGCCGTCGTGACGAGGAGAGAAATAGCCGATACCCTCGGAGGAGAAGTGGGATACTTCAACACGGTACCTCCATCCCTCCCTTCCCTCCACTCTCCCCTCCTCCAGTACGGCGGCAACCCCGTCTCCTGTTCTGCCGTCCTCGGAGTTCTCCGTGTCATCCGAGAGGAGAATCTCCTCGAGCACTCGGAGAATATGGGAAAGCTCTTCCACAAGAAACTCACCTCCCTCATGGAGAGGCACGATTGTATCGGAGACGTCAGGTGCTCTCCCCCTTCCCTCCAGTCTGACCCTCTCCTCCTCCCAGGGGCGTCGGCCAGTTCTGGGGCCTCGATCTCGTCAAGGACCGATCGACTCGGGAGCCGAACACTCAGCTGGCCCTCACCCTCATCCTCAAGGCCCGACAGGAGAAGGGCGTCCTCATCTCCGCCGACGGCCCCCACTCAAATATCATCAAGTTCAAGCCGCCTCTCTGCTTCGACGAGGCCAATCTCGATGAGGCCGTCGCTGCCATCGATGCCTGTCTCAGGGAACTCGGATACTGAAGGGGGCCGCGGGCGGGGGGGGGGGGGGGCGGGGGGGGGGGGGGGGGGGGCGCGGGGGGGGGGCGGGGGGGGGGGGGGGGG
>JACMIG010001422.1:0-20532 GCA_014805385.1 Levipalatum texanum
CCCTGCGATCTCTCTACACTGTTCTCTCGTTGTCTGGCGGTTAGAGAAACGAGAGAACTGTGGAGAGAGATCGCAGGGCGACGAGCGTACAGTCCGGAACGTTTCTTCTGCCGACAATATTCATCATCCTTAGTATTCATTATGCTATTGTTTTGCAGCAGTTCACCTTGAAGCAGATGACATCCTCGCTTGCTCGCCAACTCGTGACATGACCTCCTCCCGACAGTGATGGCAGGCATCCAGTCGCACACGTTCTCCAGTGCCCGAGGAGTACCGATTGCCATCAATGGCAGTACATCTGCGCACCACTTGCATCAGGTAAAAGTAAAGTTGTGGCCCCATCAGGCTCATGGCATAGGACCAAGATTCCTGGGGTGGGTCCTGGATGGCCAGGTTCCTCACTAGAGTCTGGTATTATTCAAGCTCTTTTTCAAGTTTTGCTGAGAAGTTACTTTCTGCTTTCAATTGAGCTTCATTGGCAGGATCAGCCAAATTTCGAGAACTTCAGAGATAAAATCAATGCAATTTCTTTCGAATTTCAGCAAGCCTCCACGTCCGACGGGAGGCGGCCACCGCGTTCGGCTTCGCTGAACTTGAGGGCGCGGCAGCGTGAAGAGGAGGTGGGTCGGATATTATCGTGAAGGCAGAAATGCTTAATATGGTTGTTCAAAAAACCTCTGAGACATTCGCAGCATTGTTTCTAACCAGCAACACGACGAAAATCATAAATTTAAAATATCATACATCAAAACGTGCGCAATATGATTTCAGAACACCTTGGAACTACCATAAGGAAAAAACTAAGCGAAAACTGCGCTCAGTCTTTCATTTGTTCGATGAAGCGGTACATCTATGATAAATCCATAGATGCTTAAAATCGCATGGTGAGAGACTAATGCATCAACCTCATGCTTGAATTCTCGACGATTTTGTCTGCAAGGCTACCAAAACTGTTCATGGAACTAGCCTTCGAAACTCTCTGCTAAATGACTCTTCTTACGGATTGCCAAATATGCTACCCATCTCTTGTCCGCTGGAGATCGAAGTCTTCTGGTGTTTTCCATTGTCGTTTCTCTTCGTCCATCCTCTCCTCCGTCACTCGCTTCAGACTTCCTTTTCGGGGTCCTCGCAACAGAAGGCCTGTGAATACGAGAGATCGTGCTAAGACCAGAGACTCGAGGGAGACTATTCTCCCTCCCTCTCCTAAGGGTGGATGCCAAGAAAAGGAGGCGACTCATCCATAATAGATGCGGTCTCTCTCTCATTGGCAGGCGGTGCACGGGGGGCTACAAGCTAGACATCGATAGGGAAGAGAGAGGGGCGATGAGTCACGTGGATAGCGGTGACCTATTGCAAAAGGTACCCGAAAGGGTGACACAACCTCGAAATGGAGAAGCAGCATTTGCAGGCTCGCGCCAAGGCTGCCGCACACCTCCCACCGACCTACACTCCACTCTTCCACAACGAAGCATCGATCCGCCGGATGCGATACAGTCGATTGGGGCGGACGGACCTCGTCGTGTCTAATATTGGACTGGGTATGTCAACAATCTTCAAGTAAACTACAAATTAATAGATTGAAAGCATTTCCTAATTTTGATGGTTGCTCCTTATATATCTATTTTCAAGGTCCACAACATTGCCAAAAAGTCGTTCCGCCTTTTATTGATGTTAGCGGACTTGAAGTGCGGTACGCTAACTGCAGTAAATCATAACAATTACAGGCTGCAGCGCAATCGGTGGTCTCTTTGGCGAAGTCGACGATTCGATACAGGCCATAATTGAGAACGCCATCAAAGACGGAGTCAACATCATTGACACGGCGTATTGGTATGGCAAGGAGCGGAGTGAGAGCATACTCGGCAAGGTATCAACACTTGAATTTCGAAGGAAGATCTGAGAGTTGGCACTCTATTTCAGGTGCTATCGAAGATTCCGCGCAGCTCATTTTATCTCTGTACAAAGGTCAGTACATGTGCTTCCACATAGTTCTGAGCCCATAAGGTGCGAGTAGTTTGTCAAGATCTAAAGAGCGGCGAGTTCACATGCACCCCTCTCTTGGTTGAAGCTGAAGACCAAGGGCGTGTGCAGTCCGGCATTCGTTATTTCTGGTTTGGGAATTCGCCGCTCGTTGGTGCTCGGACAATTTACAATTCTTCTGTGCAAAACTACAATATGAACGATGTGAAAATTGTGAAGACTTATGAAACAACAACAATGCGTTATCATAATATTTTTATCCTAGATTGGTCGATTCGAGCTGGATTTTGTGCGCAATTTCGACTATCGCGCCGACAAAGTACTGGAGGCCGTTATGGAATCTCTCAAGCGACTCCGGGTCACCTACGTTGATATTTGTTTTCTTCAGGTTAGCCTTAAAGAAGGACTGGGAATAACTTCTTGGCAAATTGCCAATCTTAATTGGAGTGCATTTCTCCAGACGTCGACGTATGGAAATGACACATTTCGATACGTCGATGTCTGGAGAAATGCACTCCCTTTTAGACTGGCAATTTGCCAAGACATTCTTCCCAGTCCTTCTTTAAATCGAAGTTTCAAAAGTACCCGAAATTCCTATAGATCGAGAATCTTATCTATCATGCCCTTGGAAATTGAATAATATAAATTTATCGGTACTTTTGCAGATTCACGATATAGAGTACGACAAGTATGAAAAGATGGTCCTGTTCGAGACGCTACAAGTGAGCTCAAATTTTGAATGATGACAGCCAAATTTCACTCAGGCGCTCGAAATGGCGAAGCAAAGCGGCAAAATCAGATTTATCGGACTTACGGGATATTCGCTGCCGAAGATGGCGTATGATTAACCTCTAGAAATCAAAAAATGGCTTGTTTTCAGGCAATTATTGGAAGCTGCCACGGTTCAAATCGATGTTGTCATGAGCTATTGTCACGGCGCGCTCAATGACAACTCCCTCGGGCGGTACATGTCGTTTTTTCAGGTACTTTCATAAAAAAATACCATCCCTTTTATTATTCAAGGCAAACCTATATGCAGAATAACCATAAATCTATACCGTAAAAAGTTTGCAGTCCCGAGGACTGGCTGTGATCAATTCATCACCACTGACAATGGGACTGCTGACTTTGCAAGTAAGTCGAAAAACGAAATTTCCTTTGAATCGCTCCTGGCTGATATTTTCAAAGCAGTTCGCAATTTACAATAGAATTTCAAAGCAGTTTCCGTGATTTACAATAGAATCCAAAAGATGCTGTTTTCTAGAGCACTTGGTTATTATAGCTGTTTTGTTGGAAAAGTTGGAGAACTACGTTCGAAAATTATTTCTGTTTTGTTGGAAAAGTCAGATAACTGCGTTCAAAAGATACAAAATTCCAGGGCCCTCCTCCCTGGCACCCTTCCAACACCGTCATTCGCGAGTCCGTCCAGGCTGCTGTCGACTATTGCACGGTACGCTTGGAGCGATACACATTTAGTTGTAGGCGACAGGCTTAGATTAATGGCCTGTGGCTTGGCATTTGGTGTTTTATCGACATCCAAAACGCAAGTTATACCAACACCAGAAAATAAAATGACAAGAGACGATCTTTTTGGAATATCTTTTTAATACAAATGACAAGAGCATTTCTTTCCTTCGAATATCGGACCTGAGAATGGAATTGAAGACCATAGTTATTAGCTGATTCCGCTCTTCATACAGGAGAAGAACATCTCGATCGAGCGTCTCGCCCTCGACTACGCCTTCACCTTTCCAGGATGCTCATCGTGCTTCGTCGGAATGGATTCAGTAGCTCATGTAAGCCACCTCTCCAATGTATCATGGCCTTCCCTGATAGAGTAAATACAGCTGTTTTCATTGACTAATAGTTGCGCCAAGAGCTGGATCATTTTGCCCTCGGAATGAACAGAATAAACTATGAATCTGTATGTGCCCGGATAATAACAAAAATAATATTTATCTGCACATTATCTAATTTGGAATGCATAATGGAAGCGACTGTAAGTGGAAAGAACTGGCGAGGATGGCAAATACGAATAAACTAGGCACCCGGATACCTGATTCAGACGCTCACGAACAGCCTCAATACCAAACTCATTTCAGGTCCGAACCGCAGTGGACCTCGCCATCGGCGATGCGCCCATCACGGCCGTTGAGCAGCGAGTGCGGGATCGGATCATGAGAAGGTCGGCAATATTCTCAATCTGAGGATCCATCAAAATGACACGGTGGAAATAAACCGATACGAAATCAGGCCATTTTCTGATTTTTTTTTCATGTCTGGAAAGAAAGCACAATGTAAACTTGATAGAATATCGCTGGAACCAAAATTATAAGGTACCTCGACCCGCTGGACAACGCTGGATGGGAGGGCATCGACACGGCATCATACTGGAAGCGGTTGAAGCGACTCGGACTACCGGCCCTGGCGACGCATCGACACTCTTCGGGTACTGAAATTGAATATTGTGGAGAACCCGAATCGTTCTAATTCCCACGCCCGGACAACCCCAATGACGGACTGCGCCCGCATTTTTTAACTATTGTGCAGCACCAGAGAACTTGTAAAAGACTTGTGCTGTTTAGCAGACAGCTCTCTTTGTATCTTCGAGTAGAAAAGGAATATGAAGCTGAAATTTGGCCCGCTACCTGAACATGGATTCCAACCGAAGTGTGGAAGAAATCAGCCACAGATTCCTGATTGGCGCTGAGATATGAGAGGCGGAAATGTCGGCTGGCGGGACGCGATTTACAAGTTCTCTGGCGCTGCACAATACCTCATATGTAGAGCCCCGTTTCATGACCCGTTTGATTAAATCGACCATGAAAGTGACTCGAGGTGGCAGATCAAAAGCGAGTGCAGTGGGGTTCTCCGGGCGTGGGAATTAGAACGCTTCGGGGTTCCCAACTATACTTAATGACCTGCATTTTTAGGACTCTGCCAAGGATAATGGGCCGAACAAATTACTGTTTCCAGCATTTAGAAGAAACAAGAATATTTCATTTCCCCTTAGAGCATCATAAACAATACATAGTTCATAGTTTCGTCGCTAGTACGTCCAAGCGTTCAGATTGAATATCCCTTCGATTGCAGTGGAATCTCTTGCATCGACGCTCAATGGCCTTTCCATGCGATCGACGACGACGTCATCTTCAGATATCGTGAGCCTTCGAGGCATGCGGAGGAGAGCGCCGTGCCAGGTAAGCTCTCGTTTGTAGTCTTTAACGAGCAATCATCTTGCGGTTCCGCAGTCGAAATTTACATCACTTGGCCTGCAGGAAAAGAACTCGATACTCCCTATATAGATTTCTACCATTCAGTGTTTTACTGGGGTTTTACAACGCTTTTGGAAGTTTATTTTATGAAAAAATCATTCAATTCCAGGGCCCGTCGCTCTATTCTTCTCGCGGGTGCTCCCTGGGCTCGCACGCTGGCGGTCTCTCCCTGCTCGGTTCTCCACTGCGGAGTGCCCCAGCCTCAGTCAGGGGCGGTCCCTTCTCCCTTGCCTCGCCCTCGCGACCTCCCCTGTCTCTTCCCATTAACAGTCGTCATAAGGAGATCATCACCCCTTCGCTGCCTCCCCAGGCCACCAATCACCGATCGAAGGAATCAAAGCCTCCGAAGGTCCCACCCAGTCCAACCTCGTCAGTGTCGGTGACGAGCCCTCCTCCTCCCTCACTTCATAAGACCAAGAGCAAGGAGAATCCCCCGGCTCCTCCATCGGATTCGCCGACACCAACACCCAAGAGAAGAAGCAGGAGGAGAGAGGAGACCCCTCCATCGTCGCCCGAGGAACCCTCCCCTGAACCCAAGCGCAAGTCCAAGTCCAAGGATCGGAGGAAGAGCAGGGAGAGGCAGGACAGTCGAGAAGACGACTCGACTCCCACTGCGGAGACTGTGGAGAAGACAAAGGAGGACAAGAAGAAGGAGAAGAAGGAGGAGAAGGAAGAGAAGAAGAGGGCGAAGGAAGAGAAGAAGGAAAGGGAGAAGGAGGAGAAGCGGCGGAAAGAGGAGGAGAAGAAAAAGGAGAAGGAGGAGAAGAAAAAAGAGAAGGAAGCGGAGAAGAAGGAGAAGAAGAAGGAAAAGGAACCTGAGAAGAAGGAGGACAAGAAAAAGGACGACAAGGAAGAGAAGAAGGAAAAGAAGAAGGGACGGGATGTGGAGACGACAAAGGACAAGAAGAAGGACGAAAAAGAGAAGAAGGAGAAAAGGAAAGAAAAGGAGTCGGAAAAGAAGAAAGACGACGAAGAAGAAAAGAATGCAAAGCGGAAAGAGAAGAAGGAGGAAACGAAGATGGAGGAAAATAAACCCGAAGACAAGGAGGAAAAGGAGGCCAGGAGGAAGGAGAGGAAGGAGAAGTTGAAGGAAGGGAATGAGGTCATGAAGAAGAGCGATCTCCCGGAATCGGACCATCCAAAACCGAGTCCGACCAAGAGGAAAAGCAAGAAGAAGGATGACATCAATGAAGCCAATGACGAAGCTTTGACGGAAAATCACAAGTCCATTCTCAAGAAGCACAAGCGCCAAGGGGACTAGATTCATTTCGTTTTAGATCGTTAAACATAATTATTTTCCTGCATTTTCCTCATCCATTTTTACGTGTATGCAATCCTTTCACTAAATTTTCATGCATTTGTAATACACAAATTTTGTATATCGATCATTATTTATCAATTCATTGTCAGTGAACGGCAAAATAAAATAAAAAATAAGCAGCATTGTTGATCCAATAATATTGAATCGATCTTATTGAAAGCAGATGGCTAAAAACATTGCCTACAAATCCTAATATCCAGGATACGGCTATAAGTCCCAAGTCCTGTCTATGGAGCCCACACTTTTCCGATCAACAACGCTAATTTCACAAAAACACATCACCTGCTCCCTTGCCCGATCGGAACGATAAAGAAATAAGATAAGAAATCTGATCTCATGACCGCAAAATAGATCTCATAACCGCGAAATAGATGCCTAATACTCGGGTTCGGATGAGCGCGCATTTCAAACTGGTTTTCATCATCATTTCATTTTCTTTAATTTTCATCCATCTATTGATTAGATCTGTACATACAATTTACCTTCAGTGTTCCCGTGTCAAGATGGCGTCTTCCGACTACGGGGCTTTCACAGATTGTGAGTTCGCGTTTCCTTGGTCTCCGTCAGCACTCAAATGCCGTACAAGTTTGTCAGTTCGAGTTAGGTCTGCCTCTGTCGGCGCTCAAATTTCCTACACCGAGTCTCTGTCTTCGTAGTTCCCATCCACGGTTTCATCCAACATCTGGCGTGATTCACCCCCAGTGCACATAATTTATTACCTTATTTGATGCTTTGCAGTTTCGATGCTGAATATTGGGACGAAGGATCGCGACGGCATTTCGAGTAAGCGTGACGCGCCCCCGTCGTTCGATCTTCCCGCAGCATTGAAGGTTTTTTATTTACTTGTTTTATTTATTCTATTTTTTATCGTGAAAAAGACGCTTCAGAATGGCGGCCTCCTTCTCGACCTCGCCATCGACGATCTCGTCAACGTCCTGTCCTTCGCGAAGCCGCGGGAAATCGAACAACTCCGCGGAGTCTGCAGGTATCCGCTTCCGAAGCACGAATGCACCTCCGCAATAAGCCCGTTTTGCCGATGGTTCCTCGAAAATCATGAAACGCTCGCTCAAATTACATTTTAAAGAGCATAAGGGTACATAAAATTGCATAGGGATTGCAAAATCCTTTAACAATTTTGTTTCTGATGAAACGCGCGCAATAAATTGAGCTGAATCTCAAAATTGTTAGCGGAGTTGGCTGGTTCTACCTTTAGAACAAACCTTAGAACATATCTTTCCTCTTCTTCGGATGCTCCGATTCTATTTCTAAAAATAAAAAAGGACGCAATTTTGATGATGTTCTGACAATACTTTCGGAGCCATACGTATATTTTAGCTCCCTCAAGGATATCGTGGACGAGTATAGAGGCCGCCTTCCCAAGCATCTCGGAGTGATCAGAGCCAAGAAAGTGAGTGCAGAATGAGCGCGTTTTACGCACTGTCCACGACGAAAGCGCCCTGTTTTCCGCGGAGACACTTTCCTAGGTTACAGTAGATCTATTCCGGAAACGGATTTTACTTTGTATGCAATTTGTTTTTAGAAAAATAAGCCTGGTAAATAACAGTATCCCAATTAATTCAGGACGGTTTTGGACTCGGACGTGGAGGCATTTCGTTCTACCTGTCCTTTCGCAACTCTATCGGGGTTGGTTTCCAGATACATACAGTATGAGGACTGAATTAAAAAAAAACTTCTTTGAAATAACCACACCCTTTTTGGAAAAAAAATGTTCTACTGTAATTTACATACATTGATTGTTTTTTCTCGTTAGAGGGAACTTTGAAAGGTTGGTTCAACATAGTTTTAAAATCAATTTTCAGCATCGCCTACCGTGCGAGTCCGTTTCCCAATTGGCCCCTCTCATCAAGGTTAGACTATTTTTGAAAATAAAATAAAATAATTTTAATGTCAGGGATCAAGCGTCACCTCCTCTGCACCGCTCTTCTCGTTACTTGGACGACCTTCTATGGTGGTGGATAAGCTGAGGATTTCCGGTCAAAGCGTAAGTTGCTCACAATGTCTTGCATGGGTTATTTGATGGGATTTTGTGGTTGTTTTGTTTGCGAGATTCATATTTCAGGTGATCGTACGCGATTCGGATGTTGCTGCTCTCAACGAAGTTTTGCCGCCGACTACCCTTTTCTTCGAAGAAATTTACGCCATTCTTTTTTCATTTGCTACGTGAGTCTGATCGATGCCTCGGGAACATATCCGTCGAAGCTGCTTCGTTTGTTACCTACGATTGCTGAATCTGCGGAATATTTAATATTTTAATGTTTATTAAATTTGCTCATTTTACCAGGTTGAAGGCCGTGGTGGAGAAAAGGGAACTGAGCCTGCTCGGTTGCACCCTGCCACACTGGGAGGAGGCACTGGGCGATGTTCCCCCCGTGTCGGCCAATTGTCTGCTGTGTCACTGGAAGATCGGGACCGCATCGGCTGGAGGAATGAGTTAGGCTTTGAAGTGATTGGCAATAGAATAACTCCCTCCAGGACCTTCCTCCGTGATCTGTTGTCGCTCTCGACGAGCGTTAAATTTTCCTTCAACGCGAGAAAAGCAAGCGGACAGGAAATGAACGTCTTGACGCACCTGTCCAAGACGGCGGAGCATCTCACAGTCTTGGTTGGTTTGGCATCTTGGGTTTTCGTAGGATATAAACCCCTGGCAATAAATCACGCAATTAACGAGGCGATTGATAACGTAAAAGAAGAGACGTAGGTTTTGATTGCAGCCTGCGTCACGTACTTTACGTTAGCTCTCGCATCCATTTAGTGCGCGATTTATTGCAAGTGGTTTATATCTGATCTTCAGTGTTCAGGATGGCTATTCGGACCCGACTCTTCCGCTCCTTGCCGGTGTCCCCAACCTACTCTGCAGTGAGGGCGCCATGAAAGTTTTGAGATTAAATGGGGGGGAATTCTTGCAGAAGGTTATCCCCTGTGGGCGAGCACGTCGGGCATCCGAGAACTCGCCAAGGTTCGGAGCAGATACACATGGAATGTTGGACTTCATATATTGTAGGCGTACCTCGCGCAGGAGCACAATGCCACGGCCAACATTATGATCAGAGGAGCGAGGAATGCAGCGTTCGGTCCCATGCGCGATGGATTCGTCAAGGTATGACTTTATTTGAAGTAATAGGCCATCTTTGCCTGTCCGCGCATGCGTAAATCGCATACCTTTTGTCTAGCAGACACGGTGAAGCATCCAGTGGTGTGCATTTAGTTTGCGATCAATTTTGAAACCTTGATGCCATTTGGATAGCGTCTACTCACTCAATGCCCACTATTTCCCGGAACTGGACGAAAACGATCGAAATAACCAAATAGGGTTCAAAACCGTTCCCTCATTTCTAGCCGTACACACCTTCGGTGAAGCGGCGGAAATTGATCTCTGATTTAATCTTCACCAACCTTCCAGAATACGGTGACATCCGAGATGGAGCAGTGCGATCGCCAGGATACCTGCCTCGTCGGGGAGATCTTCCTTTTCACGGTGAGTTATTTGATTAACGAGCAAAGATCAAGCACATTTAGAACCGATCCGTGTCCGTTCGCGTTGAGTGCACCGAAAGCTATCTTGACGAAGATTTCGATTATTATGAAGGCAGAAGCGTCTTCTTTAAGTTCCGTATTGATGTCGTCGTTGGATCAGGACGCTGAAGATTCGAAGCCACTAATTGTGAGCCATAAACCACCTGTACATAGCCATCATAATCATTCATTTCTCGTGTTTGGCATCGCCCCTTCAACCTTTCGTTGATTTGTTTCTGTTACGGAATTTGTTGATGTTGTTCCAGTTTGTCTTGTTTCAAACACATTGCCTCCACGATAAAGTTCGAAGATGAATACATTTTCGGAGGATATCTTCTGATGAGAAGGTTGTTTTTCACCCTTCAGATTATTTACGAATCATTCAATGCTCATAATTGGAAAGTCAAAAGCGCGGAAAACGCCGTGTTTAGCGGGTGAAAAGAATTCTATGAGAGGAAGTCTGAACCGACTCACCTGGAGCGGTATTTCACTGGATTTCGCGAAATCATCGATTTCGAGTTAGACACCGTTTATAGTACTATCGAACACGCTGAACACGCCTGTGATAATCGCAAGTTCTGGAAAAATTTCTTTCTCAAGTTATTGATCGATTAGTGCTCGCGGACCGTCTTTTCAACTTTGTCCTAGATGGTCCAAATGCTACAAATGTATATATATTCAGATTCCTCTCGTCAAGATAAGCACTTTGCAATACTTGCGAACTTTTAAAAGTTTAATTTTTGGCGGGAAAATTCATTTTCAAACTTTAAAAGGGCTGAAACATGCCGAAAAAAAATTCGGACCAAAGATTTGATTTGTTTATCTTAAAGAGCGTCCTCGATTACCTATTATATGTGAAAATGAAAAAAAATCCGAGGGTATGTAATTGAGAAACATTCAATCAAACATGCTCGGCCTCGAGTTGGGAACGCTCGCCACCAGTGGCGCTATCGCCGTCCATCTAATGTAATTGCCCAGACACTCGCACGAGTCAGGCATGGCCTATTGGCTAAAGCTTTTGCCCACAGAGCGGGTGTCCCAGGTTCGATCCCTTCTACTGTCCACCTCTTTTGCTCGTGTGGATTGGCTTCGGCTGCTATCCGAAGAGCAGTAGTAATTGGTGCTGTCACGTTTTTGGTTTAATATTGCCAATGCTCGTATTTGTAAAGCTTAACAAATTCGAGTCGACACGTAATCTCTGCGTTCCTGTGTCTATTTCACTTTCCCTTTAGCAGAGCCGAACTGGGTCCGATAAAGTAGAACCTACGACTAATTTCTAACTCGAAATCGATGATTTCGCGAAATCCAGTGGATTATTTGCTCTTATCAGAAAGTCTCTCCTATAGCTTGCTATCTATTTTAATTTTCCTGCGTGTGGCCGCAGAAACGGAGAGACGCAGACAGCGAAAGTAACTTCACAGTTATTTTCTTCACTTGTTCAGTTGTGTTCCCTCTTTCTGCGTGCTGAAGCATGCACTTTCTCTCACGTTAGTGACTCCGCAGCATTGGCGCTAATTCGTAGTTGTGAACATCAATCGAGAAAAAAAACCGCACTATTCCGGTCCTCTCAATTTCCGTCCTATTTCGATGAATCGAGATGGCGTGTTCCATCAAGGTGTAATAATCACGCTGAGGAAAATGTGGTACATTGCAGTCTCGTTGCCGAGTGATCGAGACGCCGAATCGACTAACAATAAGATGGACACCACCTCACCGATCGACCATTCCACACCGATGGAGGTTCGTAATTTATTCGCGTTATCATTTATTATTTCTTTATTGATTTTCAATAGTCCGATTTCTTGCTCCAGAAAAATGAAAATATTACTTCAGAACGGCGGCCTCCTACTCGACCTCCCCTTCGAGAAGCTCGTCCGCGTCCTGTCCTTCGTGGGGCCGACGGACGTTGGCCAGCTCCGCGGAGTGTGCAGGTACATTGCGTGGATTTGCCCACATTGGGGGAGGTGCATTTAAAAAAATCAAAGTTGACGAGAGATAACGTAAAACGATAGACGCAGGTGTTGTCTGCAGCCTGCGTCTATCGTTTTTACGTTATCTCTCGCCTATTTTAAATGCACCCCTCTGGATGTTACTGAGTGCGAGCGAGCCGCCATGGGGGTATGGGGGGCGAAGCCCCCCCCCCCCCATCTAGCGGAGCGTAGCTCCGCTAGTTGGTTCTTGCAGGTCCCTGAGGACTATCGTGGACGGGAATCGGAACTGCTTTCCCCTGTATCGCGGTTACATCGAAATCAGCACATATGTGAGTTACATTTTATATTTCAAAAAAATCGGGAATAAAGCTACACCATATTCGCTGTCCGTCTTAGGACAGGACAAAATAGGCCTATGGCTCTCGATGCGGATGATAATCTACTATTATTGTCCGCGGTATCATCTCTTCTTAATAATAAAGTCTTTCAAATAGAAACGCATGCATTTTTTGACAGAACCGTGTAGTTTTGATGCGTTTGCCCAAGCTCTTTTTTTTCGGACAGAACACTTCCTATCATACCTATTATCATAAACACATCTTGTTTGGGCAATTAAACGTTACTTAAATTCTTACAGGAACCCGACGGATCTGTAGACATCTGGATGCTTCTGTTCCACGGCAAGACCAACGACAACATGCAAACGGTCAGGTTTAGGAGATGTGGACTTCACGGAATATCCGATTTTTGAACAACAAGTTTCTTGAGCACGGCATTACTGTTTGCAATACGTTGTTTTTTTTAAATAACGATACTAAAAAATCAATTTCAGATTCAACTGCCGTGCAAGACGATCTCCCAATTGATCCCGGTTCAACGAAGTACTGCCGGCGCAGACCGTGTTCATCGTCAGGCAGAAGTCCCTCAGAGGCGTTTCGTTTACCCTGTACGAGTGAATGATCATACGATAAATTTATTTTTGAATTATTTTTCATAATTCTTTTTGCAAATACTAAAAAATGTACATTTGACAGGCTGAAGGCCGTGGTTACCAAGAGGGAACTGGCAGTGCAACGCTGCATTCTGCCACGCTGGAAGGCGTACGACGACGTCCGCCCCGTTTCGGCCAACACCCTTTCCATTAGGCTGGACTTTGGCGGCCGCGTAATCGCGTCGAACAAGTTCGATTTCAAAACATTTTTGCACAACTATTTCTCACAGGAACTTTCTGCGTGCCCTTCTGTCGTTGTCGACGCGCGTGAGTTTCTTCTACGACACGAACCCGACCAAACCGTGCGAGGATGAAAAGGACCTCTTGGCGCATCTTGCAACGACGGCCGAGTGGCTGAACCTCGAGGTACGCTTTCTTGGACAAATATTGATTCTTGAAATATTTTTGATCTATAACGTCTGAACGTAGATCAGTAAAACGCCCTTGCTCTTATATAACCGGTCGAAGTGCCGCCATTGTTAGAACGGTAGTCTTGAGGGAGGCCTGACGGACTCGATTCTTCCATCCCTCACCGGAGTGCCGCGTTTATTCTGTAGTGAGTCGTGCGCAAAAATCGCAGGTCAAATGCGAACTTTTACAGACGATGTCCAGATCTCCGAGTGGTTAAGCACGAAGGGCGTAATGGATCTCATCCAGGTTCGGAGATCGTATTCCACAGAAAAATCGTATCCTTTCATTGTAGGCGTACCTCGCGGAGGGGCGTGAAGCCACGGCCACAATTGTGATCTCGGAAGCGGGGCGAGTGACATTCTCCCCTCTTCAAGACGGATTCGTCGAGGTAAAAAAATGAATCGATCTGACTGACGATCTTGACATTCCTTCCAGAATACAGTGGCGTCGGAAGGAGAGTTGCTCTGCCGCGATGACACCTGCCTCGAAGGGGATTCATTCCTCTTCGCGGTTCGTTCATAGGAGGGAGATCAAAGACCAGGCTCTTGTAACGAACGACCCACAAATCCGATCAAAGATTCATTTAAAAAATAGCGCTCTAAAAATTTACGAAGATTTAATTGTATTCTCTTCATAGTTTTTGTCCCCAGAAACTGAAATATTTTGACGTTTTCCAACCCCCTTGAAAATTGCCCGAAACCTCTTCCTAATTTACGATCATGCACTTTAGAACCGCAACGTGGACTCGTAAGCTTAGTCATCACATGCCTCCATTTCTCGCTGTTGCTTTGGAATTTAAAAATTGCATTCCCATTTGCTGATTTCTTATTGTTCCGAACTTTTGCTATTTTGTTCCAGTTCATCTTGTTTCCAGTACTTACACAACGGCAATTCGTAGATTATGTACATAGCGTGCAAATTGCTTTCTTGTGTTGATTTGCGACACATACAATCACATATTATTGCTTTTTCTTTACTCGAGATTCCGTGCTGAAAGGACATTCTTCACCACCTGCACATAGCTATCATAATCACACATTTTTCGTGTTTGGTATCGTAATTCAACCGCTCGTTGATTTGTTTCTGTTACGGAATTTGTTGATGTTGTTCCAGTTCGTCTTTTTTTCAAGTACATACATCGCTTCCATGATAAAGCTTAGATTCGGACACGCGTACATTTTCCAGAATGGGTTCTACACCCATCAAAGTATCAAAATAGCGTTCACTGTTGGTTTTTTTCGTGCATCATCAATGGGTGATTAATTGGCTGTTTTTACAGTCTCGTTGCCGAGTGATCGCGACGACGATTCGACCAAGATGGACACCACCCCGCCGATCGACCGTTCTGCGCCCATGGAGGTTAATAATTTATTCGTTTTATTTTTCATTTACCTGCTTATTCATCACTTTATTGATTTTAATACGTACGAAAAATGCGAACTTCTACTTCAGAATGGAGGCCTCATTCTCGACCTGTCCCTCGACCATCTCGTCCACGTCCTGTCCTTCGTTGGGCCGAGGGACGTTGACCAGCTCCGCGGAGTCTGCAGGTTGACATCTAGAATTTCTAGAGTCTGTCTACTTTACCCCGCATTTGCCGAAGTACTTTGTGATAACGATCCTCTAAAAGTGTCGAATGTATTCCCTGACACATGCATACTACAGATCCCTGAGGACTATCGTGGATGGGAATCGGAGCCGCTTACCGTTGTATTACGGCCGCATCGAAATCTATACAACTGTGAGTTCATCTAGTCGATCTGGTCGACAGAAACAAGTACTACACGTTGTACACCTGTAACTCCTTCGTATAGAAAACGCAAGCAATTTCGACAGAACCGTGTCATTTTTCTGCGTTACCCAAGCTTTTTTTAGGATAGAAAACTTCCTATTACATCTTTTCATAAAGACTTCTTGCTTGAACAATAAACAGTTCATTTAAATTATCACAGGAACTCTGCGAATCTGCAGAGATCGCGTTGCGTCTGTTCCACAGCAAGACAAGCGACGAGAGGCATACGGTCAGGTTTAGTAGATGTGGACTTCACGGAATATCCGATTTTTGGACAACGAATTTTAGAGCACGACAAGTCTATTTTAAAATACGATATTTTTAAAAGATCGATACTAAAATCAATTTCAGGTTCCGTTGCGATGCTGGACGATCTTCCAATTGATCCCGATCCTCGTTAGGGTTAGTTTATATTTGAAAATATTAATCACATAATTTTAACGCAGAATTCTGGCGTCGTCAACTCTGCACCGATGCTTCGATCTTCTGTTGTGCTGGAACAGCTGCGTCTTTATGGCGACAATGTTAGTTGTCCATATTCCTATGAAATGAACATGGTAACGACGTACGAAACAAATCATCCTCATTGGGTGAAAAATGGCCTCGAAACTATGTTTATCTGAACAAATAGAGCGTTCAATGACTTTCAGTCGATACTGTAATAAGTTCATAAAATCGTAGTTATTCCTTTAAATTCCGTTTACTTCCGTAACGAGAACTAAAAAAATACTATTCAAATAAGATCTTCGATCTTTTAAGGAACGACTTCTCGCTTCTGATCTGGTGGCACTCAACGAAGTCCTGCCGCCGCAGACCACACTCTTGATCTGGCAGAGGTCCCTCAGAGGCATTTCGTTTACCGTGTACGAATTAACGATACGATAGAATTATTTTTAAATACTATTAAAAACAACTTTAAAATATTTTAAAGTTGTGTTATAAGTGGCATTTCCCAGGCTGAAGGACGTGGTGGCGAAGAGGAAGCTGACCGTGCAGCACTGCACCCTGCCACGCTGGAAGGAGTGGGACGATGTTCGTCCCGTTTCGGCCAACCTCCTCTCCGTGGAACTGCCACCTCGCTCCCACGTAACCGCGTGCAATAAGTTCGATTTCTACTATTTACAAGGAAAAGCGGTTCTTCTCTGTCCGTGCGAGAGGTTATCTGAAAACCTGGAATGGCCGAATGCCGCGAAGTCCACCTGTTGAAAACACATATACGGGGTACAAATAAGAATACAAATAGGAGTTGAGACTCTCAACTTGAGAGATAATGAAAAATGAGAGATGCAGGCTTTGTTACGGTGCTCTCATGTCAGGAACTTCCTGCGTGCAGTTCTGTCGTCGTCGACTCGCGTCCGCTTCTCCTACCTCTCCAATTTACCAGACAATCCGTGTGAAGCAGAGAAAGATCTTTTGGTGCATCTAGCTACGACGGCCGAGTGGCTGAACCTCGAGGTTACTGTTTTTTTTGCTGAAATGGGCGTTCCACTGGCTTGTGCGCCAACTCAAAACCATAAAATCGGACCATTTCAAACTGTGTCCGGATACCTTCGGCACTATATAAATATCTGTCTACAGAGAGGTCCATCGGACTGGGTTCTTCCATTCCTCGCCAGGGTACCGCGTTTATTCTGCAGTGAGTGCTCCACAAAAGATAACGGGTCACAGGGGAAGTTTTACAGACGAAGATCTCACTCCCAAGTTATTAAGCACGACGGGCATCCGGGAACTCGTCCAGGTTTGGAGTTGAATGAATAACAATCTTAGCCTTTCATTGTAGGCGCACCTTGCAGAGGAGCGCGAAGCCACTGCCACGATTCTGATCTCGGAAGCAGAGCGAGCGGCATTCTCCCCGCTTCAAGACGGATTCGACGGGGTAGGAATTGATCGATCTGACTGAACCTCTTAACCTCCCTTCCAGAATACGGTGGCGTCGAAAGAGGAGTTGCTCGGGCGCGATGACACCTGCCTTGAGGGGGATACATTCCTCTTCACGGTGAGTTCATCAGATGGCGATCAAAGACCCAGTCAGAAATTCTTTGAAAAACATCCTCAAAATCTACGAAAATTTAATCGCGTTCCCTGCAGAATAATCCCACTGTCAGGAACTGAAATTCTGCCGTCTTTCAACCCCTTGAAAATAGCCCGAATCATCTCGTTCGATTATTAATTTACGATCATGCGCTTTAGAACCGCAACGTTTCCGTGCGTGTGGCGTGCAGTAAGAGTGACAACAACGACAGTTACAAGTTCGAGGTATGCGCCACAGTCGGAATTGATGATGAAAAGGCGGCGGTCGCGGACTCGCAAGCTTAGTCATCACGCCTTCATCTCTCGCTTTGCTTTGAAATTTGAAAATTGCATTCCCGTTCGTTGATTTGTTATTGTTCCGAATTTTTGGTCAATTTTGTTCCAGTTCATTTTGTTTCCAGCGCTTACACAACGGCAAATAGATTATGCACATAATGCACGAATTGCTTTCTTCTCTTGATTTGCGCCTTTTAAATGGGTCGATTCATCCGGCGTCACATTCTATCCAATTCTAAATGTAAACAAATTACTCGTCCGTGCTGAATTGACATTCTAGACCACCTGTACATAACCATCATAATCATTCATTTCTCGTGTTTGGTATCGTTCACCAACCGTTGGTTGATTTGTTTTGTTTCGGAATAAGTTATTCCAGCTCGTCTTGTTTGAAGTATTTACACTTGAAAATCTGCTACTTTGAAGCCGCACTCAAATATTAAAATAAATGTCGAATTTTCCGCGTGCGATTTTTCCCTTTCATAACCGTTGCATAGGGTGCAGACACTATCCTCATAGACTCAATCGTTCCCTTTTGGATGGATTCCCGCTGTGGGAATCTAATTCTTATTCTTACAATTAGAGGTGGATATGAAGGCTGTGGTGGAAGATTCGGAGGCCTCCGGTTATCCATCCACCTCATCCTGCTCTCCCTTCTTCAATAGAACAGAAGGGTTGGATGGTAATAGAGAAAAGGAGCAAGGAGAAAAGTTAGGAGGAACTGACTCGAGAAGTGCAACGCATACAAAGAAAATCCCTCTAACCATCCACATCCCGTGTAAGCCATCCATTCACCACTCGTTCGTGCATTTTGATATCGCTCATTTTTATTGATTGGCCAAAATAAGAAAACAAGCGGTTGTGTAACAGCGGAAATATTGAACACACCACAACAATAGAAAACAGGGGTTTACGGTAAGCAGGGTCGAAGCGGGATTTGAAATCAATTTTGAGTTGAATGAATGAGCGAGACATTGCCTGTGCGAAATCAAGGTACCGCTGTAACAATGTACATGGTCGGAGGCCAAAAATAACATTTTACAGACCTGACTGATTTGAAAGCGAAAGATCGCGGGGAATTTTGAGTTGGTCTAGTGAAAGATCCGAACACTACCGTAATCCAAGCAAAAACGTAACAGCAACGATTTTAATAGGGAGGAATTTTCGCGGATTTTTAGTCCATAGGACTCTCCATACTTTGCGTTTAATTCGGGGGTCACACGGAACTGGTGGAGGTATGCTAGTAACTGACAAATAGTGCATTGAAAGTGCGGCGCAGAGAACAAGTAAGAAGCAACAACACTAGAAACAAACCCCAAAAGAAAGAAGAACAATGGATGCCCAAACTAAATCAATCTCTAGTAAGATACAAAATTCAATAACTTCAATACAACAAATTAAAATAGAAATATCATATTAGGACTAAAAGCAAATCTTCAAAAAGCGTGGTAATGCTGATACCGTATTCACATATCCATAGGGGACCCGACCGTGAAGGGACGGAGGCCTGGCGTGGTGGAATATGACGAAAACATGCTCCCGCTGCCGAGGGGGGTGTAATTCTTGACCGATCCTGAGAAAATGACGATTAAAATGGGCAACTGGCCTTTGCAAAACAGCATTTCACAGAAAAAAAAATGTTTCTTTGAACCAACCCGTTCAACTCTCATCTTACCAGTTTGACGAGGAATGAGTTTTCAAAACTCTACTACTAAACTCTATTCACATAGTCATACAAAAACAAATCATTTTTCAAAACCATACCAAAGTCCATGGCGTCGTCCGCGTCATCGAGAAAGTCGAGTGATGTCTCGTCTTCCTCCTCTTTCGTCATCTTTCGCCCTGCTCGCAGTTCCTCGCTGATGGTCGCCGTGTCCTCGGCCATCGGAGAGAACTTCCGCGTCAGGGGCACTATCAGATGGGCGGTCCTGAATTTTATTGCTAAATCATTGGAAAAATAATCTTTTTTCCCTCTTCTAAATTGTATCACAGTGGAATCGCCATCGGAATCATTGATAGGCAGCTGCTACGCGGATTCACCTGATTCCGTTCTCAAACCACGTGACTCCGTGCATGAGCTCCATCGTTAATTCTATTTGTAGCGGTCGAATAATGGTTTTCGCTATTGATTTTAAACTCCAACTCACTTCTGCAGTGCGTAAGTGTCGAAGGGGAAGGCGGGCTCGAACGGTCGTCGGATGTCCTCGTACGACAGCGGAATCACGTGCTACAAAAGTTGATTAAAACATATGGAAAATCAATAAATCGATTTTAAAATTGTTTAACACAAGTCTTCTGAGAGACTGGAGGAAAATGTCTGGTCGATTCGACAACTTTAAACTTTTATTTTTAAAAAAAATTGAAACTTTGAGCATCGATACATGTCGGCCAGGGAAGGCCTTCGAAGGGGTCGAAAAAATTTTTTTTGTATAAGTGCGCGAGTTGCGCGGAAATCGGTCTCTGTGTCATAACTCCTTGGCGTCACGTCAAAACCCCATCATATCATATATCAAACGAAAGCTGGTGACGAGATCTACCAGATGCTGCTGAGAAGGACAGGTTTTTCTTGAACCAGGTCGAAAAAACTCAAAATAAATTTTTATTTTGGCCGTCCTGAAAAATTTTTGGCTTAAATAAGCAAAATAAACGCGGTTATTCGATTCGGCATGTCAAAACACATATAAAAAGTCAAAAAAAACAAAGGTCCGTAAGGGTCCTTCTCGGCGCTACCAGGTGAGAGTTTGGGGACTTTGAAAAATTCTCGTCTGTTGCCCTAGACATGAATCATTGTCTCGCTCTCAACCACCATAGCATGATGGCTCAGGGGATAGTGAGCTCGTCTATTGAAATTTTGGTCGCGGGTTCAATTCCACCCTGGACACTTTAGTTTTGCTGATCGTTGCCAATGATTATACAACAATTGGAATGAAACTGTGGGCTCTCCTTTTCATTTATCGTTGTTTCGACACCGCGAAACGCTTTGCGACAAC
>JACMIG010001424.1:0-20520 GCA_014805385.1 Levipalatum texanum
CCCCGCCCCCCCCCCCCCCCCGCCCCCTGATTGCCCCCTGCCCCCTGCGCCGATACGATCCGGGCCCCTGACTGCGCCCTGACCATGGCGCCGTTACGATCGCGGTCCCTGAAGGCCCCCTGACCATGGCGACGTGAAGATCGCGGTCCCTGAAGGCCCCTGACCATATTTATTCCGTTCATAAAACATAATTTGATTTCTTTTCAATAAGCGTAGAAATGTTTGCATCTACGTGGTTCCTTGCAATATCAGTGAGCGTTTTTATTCTATCATTCAGGCTCAACGATCCAGTAAGAAGATGTTTTCGAAAGGAGCGCGTCCACACCATACCATCCGCAATTACTGACATACATATCACCGTATAGCATGCTGATAGTGATGAAATTTAAAAAATAATTTGAGAAGAACAACCATAAATCACGCTGCACACCACGTGATTTTCGAGAAATTTGATTTTCGCGGCATATGCTGAACCAGTGTCCCATCGTTGTCCTTACTCTTCCTATGCTCGAAACCCCTCCCTCACCATAAGATCTTGTGACTTGGCTCTCAACATGTAAATATGTTGTGCTTAACCTCCTTGATCTGATTGGGGCTGGAAGGTGTACCGGCGTGAGAAGTTCGACTTATTCTAACAACAGAAGCAGAATCACTGAACTATTTGCATCTCGGCCGATTTTTTCAATAAACACTCAAAGAGCATTAATATACAGGTTTATCTGGCAACACCAAATCTTAAAACCAGTAAATACTTTAGAATACAATAGTAGTAGTAGTGAATCTCGCTAACAACGTAAAGGTAAAAGCTTCATTCATAAAGATTCGGCCCTACGATTCGTTCTTCTTCTTGAGAAGCTTGTCGATGAACTTGCGCAATGCGGAATCGTGGAAGCGGACGACCTTGAAAAGAGAGGAGGTCAGGGGAGTGGACGGGGAGCTGTCACCTCGAGACCTCCCTTGCCGCTAACGATGACGTCGTTCCTTACTCCGAAACAAATGGAGTTGGGCGGGGCACCGACGTCGTGAACACCTCCTGCAACTCAAGCCATTCATATTATTTACACTTTCCTTTAGCGAGAACATGTTACTCTTATTAAATTTTCTCTAAAAAGCTACATTTTGCACCTATCTTTATGTCCGCAGAATTTCATTGTCAGGTTTTCATACGAGGAGAGGCATTCAAACTGATCGGGATCTTGATGCGTGTCAACCGACCTTGCTGCCAATGTAAAGGCTGAAGGAGATCCTGCGATCTTCGCCGAGGATGACGATCTGGACGGTTCCCGGTTATTGGCGGAGAGGATGTCTGCAAATTGAAGGAGCCTTGGCAGGTACGGTTGCTAATTTAACCCCATTAGACATTTGGCATCTTCTTCAGGGAATTTTCACGTGAAAATGTAAGACATGCGAAATCTCATTAGATTTTTTTTCCAAGGATCACGACCGTATATTCCGCAATGAAAATGACCATGGAACTCACCGAGTATGGCTCCTTTGTGGCAGTCGTAGAGGATGTCCGCGTAGTAGATGCTCGAGTTGTCCTCCTCCGCCCGAAAGACCACAAGGTCCCCCGCGTCCGTATGAAGAGGCAAGACGTCGTCGCTTGAGTCTCTGAAACTCCAGAATAACATAACGACGCACTTGCAGGAAAACCACGATTGGCAACACGCGAATACGCTGCTTAGCGCTGAGTAGTTCGCGTGTCGCCTCCGCATCACTTTAATACCTGACAATAGCTCATGATCGTTTCACGTTATTCGATTGTTTGAATGGTCGCAAGACTTATGAGATTCATTATACCATCACTAAATGAAGTGGTATCTTAAATTTAATTTGGCCTGGGTAAATTGCATGTGAAAAGTGAAACGAGGAAGGGTCGTTGACTCAAATTGCCCTATAATCAACTCGAAATCTCTTGATAGCTGTTTAGACTTTTTTGAACATCCTTCGTTTATGCTTCGATGGAGAAAATATTTTTTCAATTGATCCTATTTAGTTTCTTAGAAGGTCAAGGCGAATCGTTTGATATATAAAAATACGTGAGATTTCTGCACGGAGGGGGTTGTAGTTGTGAAATGGGATATTGGTGAAGGAAAAGTACCTTTCATTCCGGATATTCTTGATATTGCAGGCGGCGCTCACAGCTGCCGCCAGGATCCTGCAAAGACTTTCCCATTTTCATTCCATTACTTCCCCCCCCCCTTTATTTACTCCCATTTTTCTTCCACAGCAAAGTAAAGAGGGCGAAAAGACTCACGTTTAAATTACGTGTTGATTCATGTTGTTGAGCGGACCGCGTACGGATCCTGTATCAAGATGTGTAACGATACAAGGCAAATATTCTCTCTCATCGAATGCTTCAACATGAAAATATGACAATTAAATAAAATAATAAATTTTAAATATAAAGAAAGACAGACAATGTGCGCGAACTTAAAAGTTTGAGAAAAATAAAAGGGGAAGAAGGGAGGTGACAAGCTGTTTCGCCCCCTGGCTTAGACAGCAGGTCGTACTAACCACAGTCGGGGGCTCATCAGTGAGAACCCGCGGAAAGTACATATGTAGGAAACAGGATAGACTGGAAATTATATTCAGATGGAAATCTAATATAGATTTAAACTATAAAAATCAAGTAACTAATAAACGTGCGAAGCTCCAGCTATTGGTGGAGTGGTGCGCCTGGAGTGTGAGTGGTAGTGTAGTATGTGCGCTAATTCACGGTTGTAGATACGATTCGCTAGTTCACGGTTGTAAATTGGGGTACGCGTTTATGGAATAAGTCAATTATTATTTCTGCGTTATTTCGACCGTATTTTAAGCTAATGTTAGGGTTAATGGCTAGTGTTTTAAGCCATCGGATTTTGACTAGTTGTATATCACATTGAAAACGATTAAGTGTTAGATGGTGATGAAATGAGAGGCCAAGGTGAGAGCAGTGCTCGGTCCCTCCTTCCCAGCTACATATGGGGCCAGAGCGCGCGATCGCATCGATTGCGGAGTTTAGGCAATGCATCGTCCACTCTGTCTGTCTGCGCCCACTCGACTCATCATTATCTTTCATCGGACAGTCTTGGACGACAGGGACAGGCCGTGCCTTGTCACTTTATTGAGACTCTTTGGCAAGGGAGTATCTTCATTTCTCTTCCATAGCCAACTGCTTCCCACTTCCCCTCCCCCTCCCCTTCCTCTTCCACCAACAACTTCAGCGCGGGCTTATTCTGCCCTCCGTATCCTCGAACCCCTTCCTACCTCCTCTCTTCTGGCAGGAGGCAGGGTAAGGAGGACAGACCGAGCGTCAGATGTAGCCTGTAGCCAACCGCTTCCCACTTCCCCTCCCCCGCCACTTCCTCTTCCACCGACAACTTCATCCGGACTTGTCCAGCCCGCCCTCCCTTCCCTTCTCATCCCTCATCGGCCCCCTTCCTCCCTTTTCCCAACAGGCAAGGATGAGTTCAAGGACGACGGATCGAGCATCAGATGTAGCCTGTAGCCAACGGAGTCCCATCTTCCCTTCCTCGCTCCCCTGTCCCATCCCCTAACACCAACAACTCCAAGCAAGGAGGAGCCCCTTCATCACGATGTTATTGTAATTAGGACACGCATAAGTGTTTATTCATAAGTTATCTAAACAAATTAAAAACCTTGCTGAGTTTGTCCTCGACGAACTTGTCGAACTCCTCTATGAAGTTGTCGGTGCGGTCACCAGGAAGTGCAGGCAAGAGCCTGCGAGCAGTGCAGGCATGCGGCTAAACGAAAATCGTCAAATGACTAATGGGCGGGATTTTGACTGGTAAACAGCGTTTTTTGCAAGAGGTCTCCGGAACGAAAAATACCTGATTGTTCTCTCCGAGTCGGCGGAGGCAGATGGACACGTCCGCGAAGATGGCATGGAAACGAGACAGCCGCTCCCCGGACGCCCCTGAGTCATTCAGATTAATTGTAACAGGGGAAAAGAGGTCCGAGCTCAAGCGCGTGACGGAGAGACAAACTGAACAAAAGTATAACTAACATGATCTAGAAGCTCAGCATTGTCAGGACGTCCTTGGGAAGGTGGACGAGAATCCTCACGACCATTTCCCACTCGTAGTTGTGGAGGAGTCTCTGAAGTTTCCATCTCATCTCTTTACCTCCTCCCAGCCCGTCCCTCTCCTCTTCCCTTCCTCCCCTCCTGCCCCTGCATCCGCCTCCTCCTCACACTCCTATTCCCCTCTCCCATCGCCCTCGCCCCCCTTCACCCCACCATTCTTACCCTCATCTCCCTCTCTTTCTTTTCAACGTTCTCATTCTACTTCCACTTCCCCCTCCCCTTCCAGGACTCACATTGTAGACGAAGTTCTGAAGCCACGTGAGCATGTGCAGCTCCTCCAGCGGTGACATGTCCTGCAAAGAGGTACATTAAACGAATCACCCGCCAACATATCGATTTTCCGGAATCTTTGGGTAGCCAGAGTGCTCTAATTTCCACTCCCGGACAAAACCAACGACGGGCTGGGTGCTCCTGATCCATTTCTTCAATCCCCGTTTCGAGGGCAGTTTTAACGCTCCATTTTCTAGGTAACAACTGTCCGCTAACAATCATCACCACAAGCCCAAACAGATAGCTCACGAAAGCTGACCTCCTGTCCCGTGCTGATTTCTTCGTAGATGGCGACGAGCTCGCGCGTGGCATTCTCCTTCTTCTTTTCCTCTGCCTTCTTCTTTTCGATCATCTTCATCGCCACTGCCTCGGCCTTCTCCTCGATCCGACGACGCTCGCGGTTCATCTTCAAATGAAACTATTTTGAGCTTACAATTAGTTCTAGCTGTTTCACATAGCGTTCAGGCCGGACTGTCTATCAAAATCGGTGCCATTGAAGGAAAAATGGGAATTGGAGAAGGAATAGAAGTCACCTTTCTTTCCGGTTTTTCTTGAAGTTGAATACGGCGCTCGTTGCAGCCGCTTAGATCCTGTAAAATATTCTGTTTTTAATTTTCTCGCCTCAGACAATCTACGCCCTGTTTTACTTCTATGCAAGCGTAAACCGCGAAATAAAACTCACGTTTAAGCTCGTTGTTGATTCATGCCGTTCATCGGATCGTGTAGAGACCCTGTGAGAAGTATATCGTTGCAAGGTTATGGGATGTCGCGACATGAAAAATATGATACAGCTGATAAAATTATGATAAGCGGGAGAGTGGCAGAGTGTGACGAGATGAGAGAGCTAACGCGAGAGCTCGGTCCCTGCCAGCACTGGGCCAGAGCGCGCGATCGCATTGATTGTGTTTACTCAAGGCATCGCCCACTCTGCCTGTCTGCGCTCTCTCGAATCTCGCAAGGGAGTGTGCCCTCCGCCGACAAATCCCACTTCACAGACAATTATTAGGAAACGGATCGGCATCGTAGCGAAATATTCTTGGTTTCGTTTCTCACCTCTCGCGCCAGTTTGTTTTGTTTGCTCACAAATGATTATGTAATAATCGTTTTGCAATACGAATTCTAGGAGGACCTGTACGCGGCCCAACATCAATGTTTGGAGACCAATAAAAGGTGGGGCTGGTTTCGTCCTTGACCCGACGAAATATAATTTAATTTAAAAATTCAATTGACCTTAAAAGTACTAAAAGGCCGTGCGATCATTTGTATTTTGGCACTAAAATAAGAAAATAACCTGCCTAAGCTTACACACATTTTGAATAATATATTTTACATGACGTTTACTTGAATAAAAACAGAATTAATAACTGGGAAATCTTTGTAGGATTTTGCGGCTGCGTCGGTCGCCGCTTGCAACATCAAGAAGAACCGGAATTAAAGGTGAGTTTCCTTTACAACGGCCCTATTTTCGCCTTGATTGCTGACACGTCATGCTAACTTTTCGAGACCCC
The DNA here is from genome assembly GCA_014805385.1 of Levipalatum texanum. NCBI lineage: Eukaryota > Metazoa > Nematoda > Chromadorea > Rhabditida > Diplogasteridae > Levipalatum > Levipalatum texanum. The sequence continues at coordinate 5,866 of JACMIG010001424.1, forward strand.
TACACGCTCTAAACAGCCCCGCCGTGTTTAGAGGGCCCGTGGCCACTTTAAGAAGAATCAATAGTCGCGCATCAGCAGATTGCTTTCTCCCCGAGATTCATATAGAAGTTCGTGTCCACTTAGACCGCTGGAATAAAATCCATAAAACGGGAATATTTTATGCCAAATGGCTTCGCGCTCTCATTCAAACTGTGCACAAAACCCCGCAATTAGAATTTCAACTAATGCTGTGTAGCTGCGGAAAAACTACTCTCGATAGTTCAATGACTCCTTTATCATTCCTGACGTTCGGCGCACGTTTTGATGTCGAAATTCCAGGATTGCCCAACGTCTCCTCGTCCACATGGCTGTACGCCCCTCCGTCTCGTTCTCTCCTCCAGCTGCCATCGCCCTCTCGGTTGACGACGTCAACGCCTCGGCATGGTACGTAAGTATCGATCCCTTTGATCTCTTCTCCTCCTCCTTCCATTTGCTGCCCTCAATCGCATGGATCAACTTGAGGGGCTAGGATCAGGGCACCCAGACATTTTTGCGAACAGAAAGATATCAGAAACGAAAGATCTATAGTTCCATTTTGTCGAAAAGACATTCTGTACATTGTGCCGCACCAAAGAACTTCTAAAAGACTTGTGCTCGTTAGCAAACAGTTCCGTTTGTATCTTTCAGGAGAAAAGGTATCTATGCCTGAAATTTGGCATGCTAGTTGATCCTAGATTCCAAACGAAACATGCAAAAAAACAGCCATATATTCCTTATTAGTGCAGAGATATGGGAGGCGGAATTTTCGCTTGTGGAATAGGAAATTAAAAGTTCTGTGGTGCGGCACAATATTTTAACTCGTCTTTTTGTGGATGTGCAATTGATGGCATTGCAGGAGCGCGCAGAGTACAACGAAGCAATTCTTCGGGCGATCTCGTGCCATCGCTGCTGCCAGGTACTCCCCCCACAAGATTCCCTCATTGAATTGCATTCATCAGCGCGAGCTCGGAACTCTCTGCGCCAGCTGCCTCAAAGACTTAATCGCCAATCTCACGGCCCTGAAGGAAGAGGTAACCAGGGGAACGGAAGGAAAGTAAGGAGGGAAAGAGAGGATGGACGGGTAAATTAGGGGAAGAAGAAGGGAGAGGAGGGGATGGAAGAATTGGACGTGGAATAAAAGGGGAAGGGGGGAGGAGGGAATGAAGAGGAGAAGAATGTGGGGAAAAGAGAGATGGGAAGCGGGAGGAGGTAGGGTTTGAGGAGGAAAGGGGTGAGAGAAGAAGCTGCCTCTTTCAGAGACTGGCGACGACTCGCGAACGGAAGATCCGCGCCACTTCGTCATCTTTTTTAATATTAAATGATCGTCTATTTTTGCTGAATAAATGCAACTGTACTCTTTCTTGCTCTATCGTTGCATAGGAGGGAGCTCAATCATGCACGAAGTGGTGAATTGGCAGAAAGAATCTGTCACATCGATTCCTCCACGGGCGATCATTCTCTACTTCGGGCCACTCACAATGTCCGCGGCTTCGGCAGCAGTTTCATAATCTCCGCCTTTAGGGTCTTGGGGGTCTTTTCTCACTCTTTCTTCCCCTCGGGAGATCCTCCCGTCTCCATGCCTCTCCATCAATATCTACACTCGATAGAAGCAATTCCTCCACTATCATTCACCCCCGTCGAAGGGTTGCAGTCATGAAAGAGAGAAAACGTACGAGAGTTTATTCATGAAGCACATATTTAATTTAATTTTTTAAATAAAATATCTTGCTTGATCGGAAGCTTCGACGCCGTGTTCTGAAAGAGTGCGGTTAAATTAGGTAGATTTGTTCCATATGACACCTCCAGCGTCGATCTTCTCCTGCCGACGTACCTCCATCCATCGACGAGGCCGCTGTCGACTGGCGACGCCTCAAAAGGGAGTTTCATTTTCAACCATCTTATGCTTAGCTTCGCTTACCTCAATTTGTTCCGTACGAGAGTCGATGTCGTCCTCGGCATCTTCCGAAGCGAGAACAATCGCAGACTCCTCAAATCGATCTATGGTTCTGTCTGTTCCAGTAGTTACCTTGTCCTCATCGTCGTTGTAAAGGAGCATGACGACCTCCTCGTTCTCCTGAGCTGCGGTCGAGAAAGGTCCTGAAATATGTCGTAGTTATTTCCCTTCTCTCTCCAGTAGTTACCTTTTATTCCATCACGGAAAAGAAGCTCTTCTTTACATTCGCTGTTGATTCATTGCACCTTGATCGGATCGTGTACGGATCCTGAAAGAAGAGTTGCATGTCGTGCCCTCGTTCAAATCAACGCCGCGTCATGAACCAACATACGAGGCAATTAATACTACACAGATTGGCGGTGTGTACTGCAGGGCAACTGAAACAAATACTGCGGCCAAAAATCTTGTGAGACAAGAGGTGGGAGCGATGATCGGCCTCTGCCAATCGACGAGAGAGTAAACACGGCGAGAGAGTCTGATGCAAGGGAGTGCGCGGGAGGGGCAAGCGACAAATACTAAAATGCCGCACCACACTGGTCCCGCGCAGGTTCAAATCCTGCTCTTCTCTCAATATTTTGATTTTAATTCCGGTTTGGCGTGCACGTTTGTGTTGTTATTATTATCGCGATTAATCTCGAAACGTTCTGCAAAATTTGTATTTTAGAGGCGGGCTCATACGCAGTCCACAGATATGACTGGAGTACAATAAAAGGTGAGGAACGTTTGGTCGTCATTGTTTTTGTTTTAAAAGTCAATTCGCTTGTATTTTGTCACTCAAACAATAACGATAACTTAGTGAAGAATAATCTTTGCAGAATGATTACTTCTTTCGCGGATGTTCGCCGCGCATAACTATGGAATCACGTTGACCAGGTCAGTGCAGACTAACTTGGACCATTCTGTAGAAAACAGAAATGCAATAGCATGGTTTTTTGCGAGCGGTTTATAACTAGCTAAATTATTAGTCGAAAAAAACCAAAGTCCGATCTCGTTGAATTTGCAAACATATTATAACTCTTATATGAAAGCCGATCAATACGAACGCCGTGCATTTCGGCAGTCTGAAAATCCTCCCCTATGTACGTTGGAGGTTAGCAAACATTTGCAATTGAAAACAATTTCAAGTAACATTCAATATAATAATCATTCTCTTCAAGATCAATTCTATTCCGACGGCAACATTTTAGTCCATTTGATCCTCCTGGGACTTGCTGCGGCCGTGGACGTCGGACTTCACGTTGTCTACATCGCCAAGCTGCTCAGTATCATCTCGAGACGAAGGTCAGTTTGATTTCGCAGTCAAAAGCGTTCGATACTTTTCAATTATTCCAGTAAAATTAAATAATTTGTGGAAGCTATCTATCACGCATTCTGTGTAAAACTCGAATAGCGACCTCTTCACGGAACAGCCCCACCGAATGAAGGACTAAGGCGGTCCCGTATAATCCTGTTGGTCCTTTGAGAGTCATGACGATCGGTACAGAGATTGGGGGCCTATTGCTCATTTTGGACCATGATATCATGTGATGAAAAAATCCATGAGGTCCCCCCTTTGGTGCACATTGACAGGAATTTTTGTGAAACATTTGAAACTGACCAAAAGATTATATAACTTATCTATTTGACAGAAACCATAAAATATTTATTATTGCTCTGGTGTCCTTACCATAAGCTATTAATTTGTCTATGGATTTGGGTGAAGCTTGAATATGGGGCCATCGAGAAGCGGAAGGTAAATCAAGGTTCGAAAACATAAATGTTGCAGAATTATGTAGTCAGCCGTCAGCACTATGCAAACTGTCAACAAAATACCGTTTCGTTGTCTCGCTCTCGCTCGGCCAGCTCAGCGGCTTGCAACAATTGAGCTCGGGCTACAAAGTAGAAATGAATTGAGATGTGATATATCGGCAGGAATCGAGATAAAGAAGTTTGCTCACTCATGTCGGTCCTGGGGCTTGACGCGAACGTCGTGTTGGCCTGAAGAATTCACCATTAGCGAGTCATCATGATCGCGTACCTGGCTCTCCACCTGCGCAAGCCTGGCTGCGATAGCTGGCGAAATGCCCAACTCATTGTAGTTGACCTGGACTCCGCCCACCTGCAGAAACAAGTTTTAGCAATTTTTAGAATAAAATATGTTGACGAAAGAGAAGCTCCGCAGAATTCGCTCATTTCACTCTGATAAATACACTATTGGGCCCTTCCAATTCGCCGACGACAGCTAAAATGACATTAAGTTACACTGCGTGCAATCAAAGAAAATGTACGATAACTTGGGGTCGTTTCTCATTGATGAATATTCCGGAAACATTTGGTAATTAGCGAACCTGTATGACTCTGGAGATGAGCATCAGCACGCCAGCGAGGTGTGTGTCATCGAGTTCAGATGGAAGCTGACATGTGATCAATATGTTTACTGACGCCACCAAACAATTACTTATGGCCGCCTTGGATAGTTGATTTGAATTGGTCGCTCACAATTGCATAGTTCAGCTGGTTACTCAAATACCTGGCTATTGATGACAGCGAGAAGCGTCTCCATCGCCTCGACTGCAGGGATCGTCAGGGCGAGAATGACGTCCTCGCTGCATTTTGCCTCCTAAAACCATGTGTGAATCACAAAGCGATTCACAATTGAATTGACAATATTAGTTTGTTCTTACGGCAATGTCTGACTGAATTAGACTTGCCCTTGCTCTCTTCAGATTAGCGTTGGCTTGCACTACAGAGTTTAATAGAACTCTTTCGACGTAGACGGAGACCCCGTTGACGTGGCAGAAGAAAAAATTCGCAACGGCGCCATTCGAAGCTTCCTAGAAAGAGTCTCATTCTAATAAAATCAAGAAATATTTATTTTTAAACCGCTTAGAGCGATGCTTTACTGGGCCTTCTCTCTGAGCAATATTGTTATGAAATACCCCTTCATTGTTGATTTTGTGCCTTCTGTTCAACAGTTTCGCCCTCTTCTTCCTTTCCTTCTTAGCTGCAGAACGGCCGCTTTCCTAAAATTTTTGTATCCAGCATATTTTACGATTCAAAAGCGAAACGCAAGAGAAGAATATGCGAAACGAAAAAGAAGAATATTCGCTGGAATGAATTACCAGGCGCTCGGCCAGCGGAAGATGGGAGAGGGTCCCATCATTGAGAAGTGCGCTAATGCGATCACTCTCGTGCATGAACCGGCTGAAGCGGGATTCGTTGGCGTCCTCGTCCTCACAATTCGAATCCTCGCCTTCGCAGTCTGGTTCGCCCTAAAAAGTTCTCCCTCTCGTAAGGGTTCCTTCCGAAAAAAATAAATACACAAGCATCGTTCCGTTCCTGTATTTTATAAGACGCGTTTTTTGCAAGTGTCGAGCATGGCCGGACACGGTGTTGCAACCAAAGGACCTGGGGGGCGTGGTTTTGCACACTGGTGTGTCCCGAGGGCCTAAGTAACAAAACATACTTTGTTCGGCCAAAAGTCGATTATAGAACATTCTAGAACAAAAACGTGAATAAAATTCAATATTCCATATTATTTGACTCCTTGACATTTGTTCGGATGTCTAATTTTTTTACGTTTTCGTCCTCGGGGGCCGCATATTTTTATAGTTGGTCCAAGAAAAATCGGAAATCGGGCTTAATTATTACACTTTATCGAATCGTTTTTACGGTTTAAATTTTTAAAGCATTTTATAGCTTTTTATATTTGAATAATTACCTCCGAATGTTCCATTCCGTGTTCTTCCGCACCTCGGTAGGATTCTTCCATCGCTTCCGGATCCGTCCGCTCATCTTGTGCCACCTGCAATGGTGAATTCCGACGTAATTTTTTCATCGGTGAAATTATAGACACTAGTTCAGGAAAGGACTGGAGCTGCCACTAAGGAACCAGGCCGCAAGAGTTTGCTCATGGATTCAATGAAAAAAACCTAGTTGATATGCGGGAGATATTGATGTTTGCTTTCGCTTATCTAGTTCATCTGAGGGGCTCGCTCGAGGTACTGAGATAGAGGCCTTTCCAAATCGAATGGACCGTGCGGCAAGTTTCGATTGACTTCAGAATAAATTTACATATCATGCGTCAAGTTGCTAGCATAGGTGATCCCGGAATACACTCGAATTCTATTTCCAAGGCCATATTTTGACTACGCCAGTCGACAGTGATAAGGAGAGTAAGAAGAAGAATCCAAGGCCATATTTTGACTACGCCAGTCGACAGTGATAAGGAGAGTAAGAAACAGTATAGCTTTTCATAAAGTGGGCTGTGTTCGGCGTACGTCGATCCAGTAGTGAGGACGATGAGCGGAGGGGCGAGGATGCAGGGGGGACAGGTTTCCTTGGTCATGAGCGATCTGCAAAATGAAATCGTCAATGAACCATTTCAATAACTACAAACGGTTTGTCTTGGCTATCGATTAAAGAAGGAGTAGGAGCAAGATTCCGGTCCGTAAAACAGCTGTGGAATTTGTGGATACGAACCACAGAAAGTTTACTGTAGTCGCACCACTTCGAGTCAGTTTGCGATTCCTCGAGAGTGTTTTATCGGTATTTTCTATTTCTATGTTTTATAAATTTTCATCGGTATCTACGCTCGTTTCTCTAGACATGCCAAACATAAAGAGAGATTTAACACTCCTTTTTAACGCCACCCAGACAAGACCGCCCAAAGCTACCGTATCAAAAGGGTGGTTTTCTCCAAACCATAACTCCTGGTAGAATCGAGTATATCAGGAATGAGTGGCATCGAACATCTCGTCACGGCGAGCTATATCCGTTCATGCCAATATCTCCCTTTTGAAAGTTGCTCCTACTCCTTCTTTAAGTCAGTGAGAACGAGAAAATAAAATTCATACCAGGTCTGCTTCTTGCACTGGAGGGCGATAGTTCCACTGATGTATGTCTTGAACTGGCGCCGATCGCTTAAAAAGGAATCAGCACAATTCGATTGAAAATCGATTGAAATACTCTTTTGAATTGAAAAACGCGCTCATGGACGGGGAGAAGAAGCTCATGGTAGTGGTGGAGGGCATGGGATAGTGGTGGATGGGCACCGGTAAGGGGGCAGGGTCATGGCACTTATGGAGGGGATTTGGAAGTGGGTGGGTCATAGTCTATGATTCATAGAGCAGCTAGTAGCCCTGTCGCCCCTCATCAACGCGCAATTATTAGGAACAAAGAAAGATCAAAAGGGATCGAAATACAGAAAGTTAGTGGTTCTCTAGCCTCCGCCCCATGCCTCTACACCACATTAGAGAGCTTGATATGACTCGGGACAATGAGCAGGCAACTTGTTTGCCGCTCGAGGGATCGAACCCCCTACACTCGTTCTTCACCCCTTCCTCCATGCCTCTACACCACATTGATAGAGTAAATGATACTCGTCCTTCTCTTCTTCCCCGACGGCATCTCCATCCGACAGCTGTAATATAGAAGTTATTGTTATCACAAATGGGCTCTTGCTCTTATTTTAGCCACATGGCAATCACACTGGACCTTCCCCCGTGGCAATTGCCGTGGAATTTGCCGTGTCCCAACTCTTCCTTTTATCTTTCCGTGGAGCATAAATCCCGCATCCTATTTCTCAGCGATAGTAAGGAATCTAAGAAAACGGTTATTTTTCTACTCTTGGGTTTCATTTTCAACCTAACTAGGGAAGGCCGCCAGGTGTCCGTGAGCTCTCGGAAAACAGCGAGTATGCCAACCAAGACCTTGGTCTGGACAGCTGTTTCCCAGATTTTCAGCTGCCGAGATTCACATACGAGGGAGTGGCGACGATTCTAGAATTTCGGGTTAAAATCGCCCCTCGCTCCTGCTGCGCTCATATGAGTCTACTTGATTGCACTCATCCGTGGCCCAGTTGAAATCAGCCCAGACCTCTCTCCTAGTAGACGAGGCTGTTATCCAATCGGCCACTGGGCCACGGATGAGTGCAATCAAGTAGACTCATATGAGCGCAGCAGGAGCGAGGGGCGATTTTGACCCGAAATTCTAGAATCGTCGCCACTCCCTCGTATGTGAATCTCGGCAGCGGAAAATCTGGGAAACAACAGTCCAGACCAAGGTCTAGGTTGACGTACTCGCAGTTTTCGAGAGCTTACGGACGCCTGGCGGCCTTCCCTAGCTAGATGTATACTTTGACTATTGATGGCTCTTTTGCATCGTTATTTCCGCGTAAAGTATAGCAGCCTTTCCAGTCTGTCCCTCTCTCCCACCTCTTTTTCGTCCGAAGCTTCCGTGACGTTGTAGTGAGTGGGGTGCAGCTCCTCTGAAATGGGTAATTCATATTGTGCCTAGCGCGACCGAAGCATAGTGGTCACAGGGTTCCATATATCATATATGATACTATTCGGTTCAATTTCCGTTGATGGTTATTTTGCACGGATATTTTTTTGGAAAAATCACAATAATGTTAGAAGTTTACGATATCCTGTCTCGCACACTGTTAGATGTTTAACTATCGTCGTTCGAAACTCATATTGCCTTTATAGTGGCCTTTTCTACAATGGCTCAACCATGCAAATTAACTGACGTGTGTCGATAGCGTTGACGATTTTCTCCTCTGCGACTGCATCGGTCGGTTCTGCTCGCACTTCCGTCGTGTCCTGGCTCCTCTGAGACACAGATATTTTTGTTTGGAAATCTTTGGGATAGTGTCATAATACATCTACCAATACTCGTATATTATCAAGCATCCGTTGCCACCAACTGTGCGTTCATGATTTCAAAAGGTGATTTCAATGGATCTTGATAATGATATATGATTCGAGATAAGGATTTTAAATACGATGTTATTCGATAAATTTTCCATTTTGAGAACCTTCTTTTCCTCCGCAATTCGCCTCAGCATTTTCCTTTGCTTCTGAGTTGGCTTCTTCCCGTTGTTCTTGTTCTCGACAGCCCGCTTGATCTCCTGAATGTCCATGTTCGGTGTCATGCAATTTATTTCAATCTCAAACACTACTGCAAAACTCAAATATCTACTACTATATAAAGAGCGTGTTTGTCCGTCAGTGCGTCCGTAACGTCATGTGCATAGAAGGGTCCTCAAGACCAGGGACCTTGACCAAACGACTTTGGGTCTCGAGGCAACCATTACAGTAACCCGCGACCGGGCAATAGAATACCTAATCCACGGCTGTAGATAAAAAGTGTATCTACACCAATTAACGGAATCGGTCCAGAAGACCTGGGACCTTGGCCAAACGACTTCGGGTCCCGAGAGGTCCCGAAGCAACTTCTACCGTAATCTTCGGTGGGTCAGATTTATCATTTTAGCGGAAAATGCTGTAAAACACTTCGGGAAGACGGTGGGCCAGATTTCGGGTCAAATTGCTCATTTGCTGGAAATGTTCGCTGGCTCTGACTTTAACTTCCGTGGGTCTGATTTGTCATTTTAGCGGAAAATGCTCCAAATCTCTTGGGGAATTCGGCGGGTGGATCCTGCTAGACGCGAGGACTAGAAAAAGCCGTGAGAGCAGCGAGCGGTCTATGCTGTTTGGCGCGCGCAATAGAAAATGCTGCGAGCGCAGCGAGCGGGACCAAATTCTTGTCTTAGCGGCCGCCGAAGGCGCCCGGTAAGATACACGGCTGGTAATGAGATATAGAATAAAATACGCATACCTCGACATTCGTCGAAATGTCCTCTCGCGTTGCTGGATCATCGTTCCTGAAATAGTTTTCAACCTGGTTTGTTTCTGTGGATCACAGTGAGTTTAACGGGAGAGATCATCGCTGTTGTCTTCACAATTTCCCATTTGGCAAGTTAAACTCTCGAATACCATACCTAATATTTAGTCCAAGGTAGAAATCTTTGATTGTGACCAGGTGGAATATTGTCGGGCACCAGGAATATTCAAACTTTCACTCCGTTACAATATCACAGATGAACTTCCCCCAGCTTTCACCCCTTCAAACACCATCTAAAGGAAGATTTTGAAGAACGGGGCATGAAACAGGGCTTGAAGATTTACATCAAATGCCAGTCACCAACGATGCAGGAATTGCGAAAAATGGGAAATATTTTTGAGTTCCCGCAAAATATAAGACTCACTTCCACACGAAGTAGAACTTGCGATATTTCTTGGTCTCCTCCATTGTGATCGACGTCGCCTTGGTTAGCAATTTAGCGGCGTTCCCGTCGAGTTCACCACCATCCATTTGAAGTTTCGCGAGTTCCTTGTGATGCATCTGAATGTTTTATTGGAGCTATCCGTGTCACGCTTCAGATGAAATCGACACGATATATTTCACGCATTTGGAACAGCAGAGTATTGTCAACGGAATTCAGCACAGAGAAGGAACAACGTTTAGTGAAGAGGACGATCAGCGCTCATTTCTTATGGTTAATTTGGTCGACAATAAATTCCCGTAAAGCAAGAAGATCCAGGGTGTGTTACAATGAAATCTTGAGTGATAGTGGAGAATATTCTAAACGATCACTAGCAGAAGTGGAGCAGCCAATAGATCGGATTAAAATATCTATGGGAAACATGCCATTCCCCCTTCTTTATCTCAACCACAACTTCGAGCAAGGGAGGTAAAGTGTGCCGTGTTTAGACTGATCGCGCAATATTCCACTCGATTGCACATTGTCCACTCAGGGATCGGAATGCGGGCGAGCCTCACACTTAAAAAATTCGGATGGGAGAACCATACGACTAGACGGCCAATTGCCTCTTTCTTTCCAGGAAGGTCGACTCAATAAGGCAGAGATTTTGTAGTCTACCTGTTGGTGTTGCTCTGTCGCCAGTACTGTTGCCAGACGTAATCCTCCTATGCCGTCCTGGCTGCCATCGCTCTTCCCTCCGTCCATGCAGCGCGAATCCTGAAAATGCCTGTTCAAAGAGGAACCTATGTAAATGGCGCAAGTCCAGGAAGAAAGAGAGAGAGAACAAGCTCCACTTTGTTTAGTTGTGATTTTCCGTTCACCCAGAGCACTGTTCCGCCGCTTATTTACATGGGAGAATACCTCGTATGCAAGGCTGTAGTCTTGGTCGTCTCCTCGATCCTCTTCATTCTCCTCGGGGTCCTTCTCTTCTTCCCCGTCGGCATCTCCATCCGACAACTGTAATGTATAAGTTATCGTTATCACAAATGGACTGTCGCTCCTATTATCGCCCCCATGGCAATCACTCTTGACCTTCGACACGGCAACTGCCCAGGTATGTATTTCTCCGTTCCCCAATCCTCCTTTTCGCTTTCCGGTGGAGCGGAAAATTTCAGAACTATTAAAGAATTTATAGTTGTTATTCTTCTCTTCGGTCACATTTTCAGACTCAGATTTGTTTCCGCTAACAGGCACACGTTAGAAGCACGAAAGAGGAAATGATGGTCAACAGTAGACAGCAGCTGCATAGCCTCCTTCTTTCCAGGAAGTTCGAATCTATCAAGCTGAAGGTCTGATATTGCGTAGTTAGCCTCACCTGTTGCTCTTGTTCTGACGCTAGTGCATCAACCAGTCGGAGTCCTTTTCTGTTGTCCTGGCTGGCATCGCTCTCCACTCCATCGATGGAGCACGAATCCTGAAAATGCCTGGTCATCGAACATCCAAAATGTCACTAGTCCTGGAAGAGAGAAAGAAGCTCGGGGATCGGGACAATACCTCGCGATCCGGAATGATGTGTGAGGGCGCATCCAGGATGTCTCCACCTTCGTCAGTGAAGTTCGTGCTGCCAGGAACCTCGTTGATCACCTCCATCTGAAATGGCAATTATCAGTCGGACGACTTATAAGTCTCAGATTTTTTTCCGCTCAGAGAGAGAGAGGAAATATTGGTCAACAGTAGACAACAGTAGGCCTAGCCTCCTTATTTCAAGGAAGTTCGAATCGATCAAGCTGGAAGTCTAACATTGTGTAGTCAGTCTCACCTGTCTCTCTTGCTCTGTCGCCAGTGTATCTGCCAGTCGGAGTCCTTCTCTGTTGTCCTGGCTGGCATCGCTCTTCATTCCATCGATGGAGCACGAACCCTGAAAATGCCTAGTCATCGAGCATCCAAAATGACGCAAGTCCTTGAAGAGAGAGTGAGGCTGAGGGATCGGGACAATACCTCGCGATCCGGAATGATGTGTGAGGGCTCGTCCAGGATGTCTCCATCTTCGTCGGTGAAGTTCGTGCTGCCAGGAGCCTCGATGGTCTCCTCCATCGGAAATGGTAATTTTCAGTCAGGCGATCGGTTGAGAGTAAGATAATAAGGCGAAGAGAAATAGTTTCGGAAGATCAGCATGTGTGCACGTGGAGATGAATGCTACACATCACCGCGCCAAAGGTGAGTGTAGTGTAGTGGAAATAATGCTATGGTTGCTTTCCTTGGTCACATACCCGAGATTCAGCGTCGTGTTCCTCATGAACGGGACCGTCGACTTCTTCTCCTTCTCCTCCAACTTCATGGTCCGCACTGCTCTCCTGTTCCTCCTTTTCTGCCTTCTCGTGATCGCCATTCGAATCCTGAAATATAAAATAGAAATTTACTTTTTGAATTTATGCTTTTCATCATCTAGACTATTTGAAGGCTTCCAAAATGGAAATGGATTGCCTGCTCCCTATTTTATTGCCATAATATAATATTATCGACGGGCTCTCTGATTATCGGCCTCGTATACATGACCTATCTTTTATCCACAATAGCAAGCGGGTCCCGTGTCGCGACATCAGCTCCCAAAGTGCGAGGATTCCCAATTGACAGGGGCATAGCATCGTATTTAGATCGTCGGTTTCACCTCTGCTTCCTCGTCTGCCGTCAGCCAAGTGGCCTGTGTGATTTCCTTGACTCCCTCTTCAGAGTTAGCGAGCGCCTGTAAATATAGAACAAAAGTTGATGATTTCAAACCATTCGGCTTGTCACTGATAGCGTAAATTAAGTCTGAATAACCACTGCTAAATGTGACTGGAAAAATTGAAGCGAATCAAAACTGTTATGCTCACCTCGCCGTTCAAATGTTGCGCCGTTTCCTTGAGATATTCCGCCAATTCGACGATCTCCTCGCCCACTTCCTTCATTTTCCCAGCAATGCTCATCAATTTGCGGCCGATCTGCAAATAGAAAAATATTTTATATATTTGAAAATCTACTCAAAATTCAGACCATTCCATAAAAACACTTGCCTTATCCGTCAGTCCGTGGCATTCGGGGGAAGTCATTGAATTCTTGGGTGGTGGCATATCGGCACCTGAAACGGAAAGATCGGGAATTGCACGAATATCTTTGTCAATCAAAGCAAAATAAAATAGCTGAAAATATCTTACACGCACAGGACGTCTGGAATTGCTGGACACGGCGCAAGGATTTGCTCGACTTCTCTGTAATAAATACGAACCAGTATATCACCTACGAAGCACGAAAAGAAGCAGAGCTCGAGTGGGTTCAAAGCGCGAGCCATTCCAAAGGTCCGGAGAATAGAGAGTGAAACCGCGAACTCCGGCAGTTGACTGCTATTTGGCGGTGAGATGAGGGAGAGACGCTTCCCCGCAGTACTGACACAAGTTGCGACAAGCCGTGGGTACTCTCCCTCGCCTTGTTGTCCCTCGCAGCGAGAGAGCGCTATCCTAATTTAGAGGCAGCCTACGAGAGGGAATTCCGAGCCTCCACTGTCCGCTCTCTTCCTTTCCTGTCGGACAGTTGTTGATCACGGATCCACTGCACGTCTGGTAAACACATTGTGACAACACCGATGGCTTCGCCCTGGTTTGTGGACATGTAGAGGTCGGGTTTTTTTATTCTACAGGTTTTGTCAAAGGAATAAATCATATGGAATGTACGCTGGTCGCCCTCCTCACTAAACGCAGTAAAATGCGTAATCACGCAGACACGGGAGAAAAATAAAATGAAACAACGGCATCTAGATTGTTGTGAGCTTCTCTTCTCGAATCGCACAGTTCCCGTGGTTCATGGCAGTGTATGATTGCACATTTTAACTGTGGTTAGTGAGGAGGGCGACCAGCGTACATTCCGTATGGTTAAATCCGCCGAAAATACCTGATAAATTTATATGCGAGTGCAGTCAAAGTGAGACAATATCGGTCTTCATGAGAATGGGTGCAAGCGGCTAACTGTTAACATCTGGCATCCAGATTAACGTGATGTTAGGGAACAAGAGTTTATGATGGATGGCAGTCCGGAGTTAAGCTCGGGGTGTCGTGGACTACTGGGGAACACCCAATACCCACGCTGAATGGTCTCGATATAAAGGCCGAGTGATTGATCGACGACCAATTGTAGATAAACCAAAGCGTTCTAATTCCCCCGCCCGGGACAACTCCAATGACGGACTGCGCGCGCTTTCGATCTACCCCCGTGCCCCGTTAGATGACCAATTGAATCACGCTGGTTTTAAAATGCACGACTTTTCCGATGACGCGAGGCTCTCGAGCATATGGAGCGGCGATAGTTCAGCCTGAGCATGGATTTATTTCAATCGCAGACTCATTGTCAGTTCATTGTTTATCCGAAGTAATATGAAGATGCACCTTTGAATGGTGCAGACAATGCTATGCCAATATTAGATTATGCGCTGCTAAATACAACCGTACTGAAGTCCTCTAGTTAGGGGCCGCAAGCTCCGCCCACTTTGGGGGGAGCACGAATTCACGAAAAAGTGGTTCCAATCAAAAAACATCCGAAATACTGAACCAAATCAGTAGATCAACGGCTCGTTTTGGAGTTTATTCTCATTCGCATCGATTGAACATCAGGCAGAAAGGCATAA
>JACMIG010001425.1:0-15074 GCA_014805385.1 Levipalatum texanum
AACACACACTCCGTGCACGCAAAGCGTGCATGGAGTGTGTGTTTACAGGCAGGCGACGTTTAGCACACACAACATATTGTTCGGTTTCGGAGCGTTGTTATGCGACCCCTTTTCTCTTTCAGAACCTCGCCTTCATCCAGGATCCCGACGGTTACTGGATCGAGATCTTCAACCCCCGCCATACCGCCAGTACAGTGGCTTAATTTTGCAGATACATTCATCCTTAGCATAGATTTTTCTCCTCCCTGTATTTTCTGTAACCAAGTCGAGTATTTCATGTAGATAGTTGCCATTCTGCCATGTTAAGCCTTCCCGATGATTCCATACGTTATTACATACATGTATCCAATGAATACGCGGAATAAAGCATCTGCATTTTACTCTAACCTCCCGGATTCTGTGTTTGCACTGCTTGCCATCCACGTGGTTACACTCGTTCCACGGCTACTTTATGTTTTCGCTCCGCTCGCTGTTATGTTGACGCCCTTGGTTCCCTGGGTTTACCCCTCGTCCTGCTGACGCCCTTGGTTCCCAGGGTTTCTCCTTACATTCCAGCGTCGTCATCCTTCCGCAGCGTCGAAGGCTGGCTCACTCGCCGTTAGACCTCTAGCGATAGGAGGCAATGATACATCACTCCCGTGATGAGCATCATACGATGTTTATCCGGCGAGAGAAACACCGTAAATCTGATACGGCGTTTATCTCGGCGTTCAGGAGTAGATCCTCCTTACTCTCGGAAAAAACAACTTTCGTTTGAGCTGATACGCAGGTTATCGTAGATCTTGCTACGACATTTATCTTATCGTTCGGGAGGAGATCTCCCACAGCGATTATTCGCTCGATTTGATTCCGTGCCCAGATTATCTTCATGTTTCCCTCCCTACCGACCTCATTTGATCTCTGGAGTGTTCACCATTAGGAGGGGAATTGTTTGGACGGCGCTCGAGATTTTTGTCCTCATCGGCAATCACATTCTGCATCACTTTTGTTGCCGCTCGAATACCAAGATTTCCCGATTTCTTCATTTTCTAACTTCTCAAGAATCTGGTCTGTTCGATTCTGCGTTGTTCTGTCACATTCGCAGTACAATAACTGCCTTTTTTATTTCTTCGGAATCTGATCTCCTCGATTCTGCGTTGTTCTGTTAGTCGACGGTGCCAGACTCTGAAAGTTCCTTATCTGTGTGCACAGGCAACGGATTCAAAATATGTAGACGACCCTCGCATTCTCATTCTCGATGTCTTGCTGATCCCTCGTCCAAGCACCGGAGTCTAATGTCGAGATTAGAGGGCTGGGATGAGTTTATTCCACGAAGATGAACTACTGACCATTGAACGATAGGGGGGCCACGCGGCAGATAAGAAGCTTTTCCGCGCGTCATTGAATCTGTTGACAGAAACAAAGAGGAAAGTAGAGAGCGCTGTTCGTTGGTGCTCCTTCCTAAATGTAGTGGAGTAGGTGGACAGCCAGTCGACCTTGCAACGAGTAACCTCCTGTGAGAAATGGTGTGATCGGAAGCGTTGTCATTTGGTGCTGGTCTCTCTGATCGTTATCGGAATAGAAAATGTGCTTCGCATGACAATTGGGGATGCATTAGTTCACATTCGAAGAAGCCCTCTATCGGTCTCGCAGGATTGATTCGAGAAGGTGCAGAGAAATGACTACGGCAGTGTGCGCCTCCTTGTGTCAGTTGGGTCTCGAATACAACGGTGTCCTGCTCTTATCGCGTAGTTCGGTCCCGATTGATTCATGCTGCACACTTTCTGAGAAGGGCACAGAGGAACAAAGAGCTCGCGCCCAATTCCTCATTCTTACTCTGCGTGCGAGTGACCCGAGCTGTCTACGCTCGTGTAGATTCTAGAGGTTCTAGAGAATTCTCTGTCTCTGCGCTCTCTTCCTTTCGCTCGGTATCTCACTCTTCTGGGAACGCCAAGTCACGGCAGAGAGTTCACAAGGTCGCGTAGTTTTTCGTAGCCTTCTCTCCGTCCCTTCGATGTCTGCTCTCTTCTCCGGAGTAGCGGGGCAGCCCCAGAGGATTCTTTCACGCCCGGGGCGAGAATGCGAGGCACGCGCTTTTTCGTGCCCCGCTTCTCATTTGAAGTGTGATCTTCGCGCCTTGGGCCCACTGGAATGTGTGTCCACAGTGAGAAGCACGCTGTCGTTCACAAATTCTCACCCAGCTGCAAAGATTCTTTCCCGTTTTCGAAATTCATCCGTTTTTCCGGCATCGCTCGCTAACATTGTAGTGTTTTGGCGTGACGGCAACTTCTTCCGGAATTGAATCATCTTATTTTACCTCCTCCTCTTCCAGGGTAACCAGAACAAGGATGCTGTCCCGCCTCGCCGCTCCGTCGTCCATTGCCGCTCGTGCCTTTGCCGCTGGCCCTCCCGCTCCCATCAAGGACATCCAGCCCAAGTTCACCAAGGTTATTGATTTTTCCAGTCCCGAAAATCCAGGATTTGCAGATCTTCATCAACAACGAGTTCGTGGATGCCAAGTCGGGCAAGACGTTCGAGACGCACAACCCCGCGACCGGCAAGAAGATCACCGACGTTGCCGAAGCAGACAAGGCCGATGTCGACGTTGCCGTCAAGGTGGGGTTAATAAAATTGGAGCCATCAATCGCAAACTGGGACAGGGTTACTGTAAAAAATGCTTGAACCTATCGCAAGCTGACAGCCATACTGTAACATCGCAAACTGATCGCCTTTCCAGGCTGCCACGGATGCCTTCCGCCTCGGCTCGGTGTGGAGGCGGACAGATGCTGCGGAGCGCGGACGCCTCCTCAACAAGCTCGCCGACCTCATGGAGCGCGATCGCGTCATCCTCGCGGTAATATTTAATAATATATGTATTTATTCTCGGCATGTGCATCTCTGCTAGAATTCAAGCGAAATTCTGGATGGAGTTCAGTAGAAAAATTACATTTCTTTCGCTGACAAGCTAATAAGATATTTATTTAGTTTTTTTATCCTATTTTCTCTACAGTCCCTCGAGACGCTGGACAACGGCAAGCCCTACGGCGTCTCCTACGCTGCTGATCTCCACCTTTCGATTGCGTGCATGAGGTGGATTTAATTTAATTTTATATTTTAAGATTATTGATTATCATTGATTTCCTCCAGGTACTACGCAGGATGGGCGGACAAGAACCACGGCAAGACGATCCCCATTGCGGGCGACTACTTTTCGTACACGCGCCACGAGCCCGTGGGAGTCTGCGGACAGATCATCCCGGTATATTATTACGAGGGATTGATAATTACTTCGAGCGAGCTTCATAATAATTATTACGATCTCGTAGTATTAATATTTACAACGAGCTTCCGTAATAATAATTACTATGAGCACTTGTAAGCATAATTTTCACGAGTGCTCGTAATAATATTTGGGCATGTCAAACTGATGACACTTTTCAGTGGAACTTCCCGCTCCTCATGCAGGCGTGGAAGCTCGGACCCGCTCTCGCCATGGGAAACACGGTCGTCATGAAGGTATTATCATAATTTCCTAATCGATATTTATATAATTTGCATTTTACAGGCCGCTGAACAGACTCCCCTGTCCGCCCTCCACGTCGCGTCCCTCATCCGAGAGGTATAGTAATCCTAACTGCACATATCGCTTAAAGTTCAGATGCCTTTAAAAGTCCCCTTTTTAGGCCGGCTTCCCCGCTGGTGTCGTCAACATCCTGCCTGGATTCGGCCCGACTGCAGGAGCAGCCATCGCTGCTCACCCCGGCATTGACAAGGTTTGAATTTTAAAGTTGGCGCCATGCCAAGTTAAATGATGCAGGTTGCCTTCACTGGCTCCACGGAGGTCGGAAGAATTGTCATGAAGCACGCCGCCGAGAGCAACATCAAGAAGTATGGGAATTGTCATGAACGGAAATTTACTACGAACACCCATGACAATAACTACTACGCTGAATTTATAACGAAAAAAATTTATTACGAACTTACATGATAACAATTACGAGTTACACGATGTATTACTTCCAGGGTGACGCTCGAGCTCGGAGGCAAGTCGCCCAACATTATCTTTGCCGACTCGGACGTTGGTCAGGCCGTTGCCCAGGCCAATCACGGTCTCTTCTTCAACCAGGTACTTTTCGTGGCAGTTAATTGTACTTTTCCGGAAGAAGCTATTATAATAATGCCATCACCAAATTAATTATTATATATTTGTAAATCTTTCCAGGGCCAGTGCTGCTGCGCCGGCTCGCGCACGTTTGTTGAGGGCAAGGTATTTTACTTTATTTTCTGTTTCATCGTAATTATCCAGCCTCCCATAGTAGTCTTGGCGATGATCTCGTTTCGTTGGTGATAATTTTCACCATAATTATCTCCATTCCAGATCTATGATGAGTTCGTCGAGCGCTCGAAAGCGGTGGCAGAGAAGGCCGTCCTCGGCGATCCCTTCGACCTGAAGACGACCCAGGGACCGCAGGTTGGGATAATAATCGATATACCCCAGATCCAGATATCGATTTCTGAATTGATTGATAAGAAATCGTGCAAGGGCTCCGTACTGCAGGTCGATGGCAAGCAGGTGGAGACGATCCTCGGCTTCATCAATGCCGGCCAGAAGGAGGGAGCCAAGCTGGTGACCGGAGGCAAGAAGGTATTATTATCACCAGAGATGAGATTATCATGAATATTGCCAAGAGCTCGTAATAAATTTATTGTTAGATCGACCGCCCGGGCCACTACGTCGCTCCGACGATCTTTGCCGGTGTCAACGACCAGATGAAGATTGCACAGGAGGAGGTTCGAATTAATTATGAAATTAACGTTTTAATGAAATTAGAATATGAAATGAACGTTTTTTCACAATTGCAAATTCATGTATAAAATTTGCAGATCTTCGGCCCCGTCATGTCCATCATTCGCTTCGACTCGACCGAGGACCTCATTGAGAAGGTCATCAATTTTCATTCTTTCAACTTATTTTCTCTTTTCTTTGTACATCACAAATTTACTTTATTGCGAAAGTTATCGCTAATGATAATATCATCACGGAGATATTCCCCTTCAAGAAAAAAAGTATTCCCATTCAGGCCAACAACACGATCTATGGCCTCGCCGCCGGCGTCATGACCAAGGACATCGAGCGTGCCCTCCACGTTGCCAACAGCATTCGCGCCGGAAACGTTTGGTGAGTGGTTGGGTTATGGTATCCCGACACGATTGCAAACTGGAATCTTGAAGGGTTAACTGCTACGATGTCTTCGATGCCGCGCTGCCGTTCGGTGGATTCAAGCAGTCTGGTGAGTGGGGGGTTTAAAATCGTGACTAATCGTGAATTTTTGACACTGCTGAAATCCTGCCAAATTGTAACCACAGCATAAATTATTTCGATCATTTCTATTTTTATTTTTCCAGGCATCGGCCGCGAGCTCGGCGAATACGGCCTCGAGGCGTACACGGAGGTCAAGGCCGTCACCATCAAGGTTGGTTCATCTTTTTTTTCCTATTATTTTCTTTTTTTCTTATTGTTTTCTTACTATTTTCTTTTTATTTTCTTATTATATTATTTTCATTTTATTTCCAGGTTGCCCAGAAGAACTCATAAACGGCATTGCTCAGCACGAAACGACTCTGCTATTTCCTCCGACACTCCTACTGTTCACTGGTGTGATTTTAGATTTTGATTATAATTTGTCACTCTTTGATAATATTATTTTAGACCCGCTAAAACTGACGTAGTATTACCGAGTGAATCGTGTTTTCGACATAGATCGAGTTCCGTCTTAGATTGTATTTATGCATTTACTGAAGCATTTTGACAAGGAGTCTAAAATTAAAGCATGATAATCTTCCACGATACATACAGTTCTTTTTCAAAGCACGCATTAACAAAAGCGTAAAATTTTATGTAGTTTATTTATCCAAGAATTTTAGTGCAATATCAAAGTCATACAAAAGACAATTAATTTCGACACCCGGGTCCAAGGCCTGATGCAATGCAACTCTGAGTATCGAAGATTGCCAAGATGAGAATCGGAGAATTCGAGAGTGAGATGCGAATAATGGAAGGCGAGTGAATAACGTGAATAAACGGGTATACTCTGCGGCTACGGAATCTTTAGCATATCGGGGAACCAACGATATATGAATTAATGGCAACAACATTCATGGAGATGCAACATCTAATTCGGTTTAGATCGCATACTGGCAGAAAGGCGCCGTTATTACCATGGCCTTTTCCAATACGCGATTATAACCAAACTAGTTATTACATCACTTATTGTCGAGCACCAAATCGCTGCGAACTCCCACGGAAGCATGGGAAAATGCACCTCATGATCTACCGTACTTATGCGACCAGTTAGTCTCTTTAAAGTTCTAATACCTTTTCGCGAGCCGTTATAAACGAAACTAGCCCTAAAATGGCATCAGATCACTGCGTTTTCCCATGCTAGCTTGAAAATTCGCATCATTTGGATTGATGAGCGACAATGGACGCGCGAGGTCTACTCAACGAGGCTGACGATGGGCCAGGCGGGATCGATGGGCTGGCCGGCGGCATCGAAGCCCTCGACCAGCTGCATCTCCTTGAAGCGCTTGAACTGGCCGGCCGTCGCTTTGACACCGCCGACGAGGAACGTGCGCTTGGGGCGGGGCCTGGAATATTCTTTGATCTATCGATTGAATATTGATTGATTCGACCTGTAGCGGTAATCGGGATGGGCGAGGCTGTGCGCCTTGCTCAGGCGCTGCTGCTCATCATAGAACGGCTCCTTCTCCTCCGGGGACATGACCTTCCAGCGGTAGCCTGAAGGGATTTGGTCTAGAGTACTGGAGACGGACTCCCTACCGAGGACCTTGGAGATGGCGCTGTTGTGCATGTCGGGGTGCTCGATGAGGATGCGCTTGCGCTCCGTGCGAGCCCAGATCTAAACAGGGTTTATGCTCTCCAGTTCTCTTCTCGTAACAATTTCGACCATCTAATTGAGTCCTGTAAAAATGTGGAGTGTAGAATTTCAGTGCAGGGTGCCAAAGGACTCTAGTTAAAAAAACTCTTCATGATCACTTGTTGCTGGTCTCGATACCGGCCAAAATGTTGCAGCTAGGGTTGTCGAAACGGATAGTTCAGGTCAGTCTAGAATTGAGGATATCCGCAGTCGATGGGAACTATCCGCATCTGACTGTCTGGATATCCGCGGATATCCGCAATTCTAGACTGGCCTGCACTATCCGTTTCGACAACCCTAGTTGCAACTATCTCACCATGAACGCATTCATGGGGCGCTTGATGTGGCCGTCGGCCGTCTTGGCCGGCTTCTTCTTCTTTGCCTCCTCTTCCTTCTCCGGGGATTCTTCGTGAATGGCGGCGAGGTCTCCCGCCATTCCGCTGTCCATGTAGCTCATCTCGAACGCCGCCAGCGTCCGATCCGATGAAGAGGAGGCCGACGAGGGCGACTGAGAGAGGGATTTATGTTTTTTAAGAAATTGAATTGGTTGTATTGTCCGGTATTAAAGTGATGCGGAGGAGACGCGCGAACTACTCCGCGCGAAACAGCGCAATGAATGTAATAAAGCTTGTTCAGTCATTACGCTGTTTAGCGCGGATTCGTTTGCGCGTCGCCTGCGGATCACTTTAGTACCGGGCAATACCTTGAGAGCGTCGTCTCCGACCAGATCGCTGCCGAGCAGGAAGGGCGACGTAGGAGGGGGCATCTGAAAAGAATCGTCTTTTTATCGCAAGAGGCTAGTTAGCAGTATGCTGCTGGGATTGCGTTTCATCGGTAGCTGAGAATTTTGCATGGGCAGTGCTGAGGATTCGGGGATCCCCGTATATTCCATGGGGAATCCCCAGCATTGTATTATTATTGTAGCCCACCTTGGGAGTTTCCTCTCCTCCCGCGCGGTTCTGTTCGACGCTGAGATCGTTGAGGAACTGCCCCATGAACTTTTTGGCAGGAGGAGCCGAGAGGTTCGGAGTGCTTGGAGTAGGAGGCGTCATGAAGAGGCCTGCACAAAATATCGTTTTAGGGGGGACTGACAGCAACTCCTATTCACTTTGCCAATCGAAATGGTGGTGCAATGGCCCATTCGCATAGTATGGAAATACAGTATATGAATAGGTCGACGAATAACATAACGTTTAGATTGGTATGATGGCAATAAGTTAAAATTGCACCGCTGTTAGCCGACGATGCTGCGTTGAGCTGCGACAGCGAGAGATCCATTGCCTGCATATTCGGCAGGCCTCCTGCGGATAATTCTGGCGTGTTACTCGAATTCGAGAAGACAAACCTTGAGGGAATGCAAGGGGGTACCCGAGAAGCCCGCGCTGCATCACCGTAGCGAAGAACTGCTGCTGCTGTTGCTGTAGCATGAAGTGCTGCATCCTGGCAGCCTTCTCAGCATTCAGGGTCTGGAATTGGAGAATATAAGGGAGCAAACAACTACAAGATTTCTCCGACCTTTAGCGTCGCTTTTTTCACCGGATACATGCGGCTAGTTGGTGGGGAACAAGCTGGGCCGTTCCTCGTTCCACCTATGAAACGCACGGGCAAATCAGCGATGAGAAAGCTGTGTAAATCGCGAGAGTTTCTGTAGAAAAAAACAAGGGCCACTCTTGATGAGCCAGGCAAGGGCGAGAGGACTGGACATTTGCCACGAGGACAGTAAGAGGTGTCAAGGTATTGACACCAATCTCCTTTCATCTCTCATCACAATACTGGAGATGCTAACATTAGTTTTAAACAAACAAAGAGAAGTACAGCTTGATGTCAATGGAAACACGCCTAAACCAAGCAGAGACACGAGTGCAAGGCAGCTGACTACAAGGCCACGAGGACAGTACTGAGAGAAGAGGTGTCAAGGTGTTGACACCAGTCCTCTTTCTCTCTTTCTATCTCCTCTCCTCGTTTCTCTTTCTCTCTCCCTCCTACTTGTAGGGGTCAAAGAGGGCCCCGGCCCCATTGTTCGGTCCTTCTCTGCCGCGAGCCAGACACCAGGTGAATCAGACACAGATGACACTCGACGGAGAGAAACAAGGAATTTTACGGAATGAGAGATGGGGGACAAGTACGGTCGAGGGGTTGTACCTAGGGATTTGATTACTGACTCTAAAACACCCCTACATCGTTCGCAAGAATGAATCAGACAGGGATGACACTAACTGAAAGGGAGAAACAAGCCGTATTACTGAATGGGAGATGACGGAACTATTGTGATTACGAAATATTAGTATGGCCCGTCCGATTGTTCTCTCTTCATACAAAGTACAGTTACACTCGACATCTTTCATGTTAGAGACAATAAAAGAGTTTTGTACCTGGAAGCGAAATTACTACGAGTTTGGATCACTGATGATATTGAAAGATCGTTCCAAGAAAATTTAAAGGACTGGGAGCAACATTATAGCTACAGCGAGAATGATTTTGCCCATACGTTTACGTATTGAAGTGTAGAAAGGGGCACCTCCATTATGGTTGCAATGGTGCCAAAAAGTCGCTCCTACTCCTTCTTTAATGGCAGATTCAAAAATACCCGGATCGACAACAACCGCTCCTGCATGCCCCTTTGTCCGCGCAGACTCCAATAGGATGATTCAGACACAGATGACATTAGAGGAAAGAGTAACAAGCAGTATTTCGGAATGGTCATTGGAGGGAAATAGAAGAGGGCACAACATGCCGTGGACAAAAAGACGAGTCAGCGACGAAAGTCATCAACATGCCTTGTCATAGATGACGAGCTGCTTCTTGCGGCGCTTGCAAGATATCCTCTGCTTGAGCGTGGAGAGCTGGAAAAGTCACCTCTTTGACAGAGTTCATTATGAAAATTTGAAGGAACGTTGCCGAAATTTCATCTTCAGTGCATCCATTAGCGCGTGCTATCTTATTGGGCGAATCCAGGCTGTGCAAAAATATTTTTCCGATTTTCCTGCGCATAGCGCCCGCTAGGAGTTTCGCGTGACCCAATACTTTTCAACCGAAAAACACATCTCACAGAGCAATAAGAACGTTGCGTGAAACACGGGTTCTTGGCACTAGCTCCACTGTTTTCCGTTGATCTGGTATATCGGAACTACGATGATTTTTTTTTTTTTTTTACCTGTTCAACGACTCCAGCAATCATCTCAATCTGACTCGTCCTCGTCGCACAAGTCTGGAGGAGATCACGGAGTATTGCACCCTCGATGACGACGCGGCATGTCCCATCGGACGAAGGCGCCGTGATATCGGGGATGTCGAAGGAGGGCGAGGAGTCGGAGCTGAAGGAGGACGGCATCAGGGGACTGAAACGAGGCCAGGGACCAATTAGCTGTTCGAGGGGTCTTAGTACAAAATATGTGCGGCTGAAGCGAACCCGATCCCAATTAGAGCAAAGTATAATAGATGTCCATTTCCTGAAGCCGAGAGCTATCGAGTGAGTGAGTACAAAATGTGCGCGATTGAAGTGATTTACAGTTACTTACACTGCAAAATAGGTATATATTTTCAGAGGCTGTAAATTTATAGGACATGTGAGTGATCCAATAAGGACACCTCAATATAATATTTCGACGACTAAGTAGTGCAGAATGTGCATCTCCATGTTCCGAAGTGAAACTATCGAGTGATGCTGAAAAACAAAAATATCAGAACGTCTAATTTTCTTTTACAGATAACGCCAAATGGGTACCCCATTACATAGTTCACAATCAATAAAATCATTGTGTTACTGCAGCAATACTAGGTCACCTCTGAATCTCAGCTCGTCCAATTACTGGAAAATGTATCCGTTTTCAGATGCCGAGCCCTTTGAGCGCGCTTTTCCCTGCTCGCCGTGCATGGGAAAGTCATTGGGACTCAACAGGTGGATTACGCGTGTTCAAAGGCCATTACAATCAAGGCAAAGAACAATGAGAAGAATGCGTCATGTTGTATGTTCTCATGGATCGAATTGACGCGTAGAGTGTTTTGACGAAGTTCGAAAGTTCTTAAAGAAGGACTGAAAGGAACTTCTTGGCAAAATGCCCGTCTTAAAATGTTGTAGGATCAACTTTTTTGGCACCGCAATGGGAGTGCCTCTGCCAATACGTCTACGTATCATTTCAATACGCAGACGTATGGTCGCACCGTGTCTACAAAGGTGCTCCCACTACTTCTTTAATGGGGGTGTATTTGTCCATGCGTCTACGTCAACGTATGGAAATGTGGCATCGAAGTTATCAAATCATATGGTCAGTTAAGAAACTCTCCGCATTCCCCCCACATAGGGCGAAAAAACACAGGGTCCTTTCCCTCTGCACTACCTGCTCGAAATGACCTAGACATAGGGGGAAGATTCTGGGGCAGCGCAGCAAAATGGCTACATTGTTCGAGTGGCCAGTGTTCGCGTAGCCCTCCGTCAACCCCTAGTGATCGAAATGGCCCTTTGTCCATTCCCCTGTCCACTGACATGCTCTCTCTCTTGTCCGATTTCGACAGGGGGCAGGGAGACGAAAGACAGTCGGCTCTTTGTTACGCCGGCAGGAATGAGTAAAGGTTGAGATACCCTTGGTGCCTGGATCCTCTGGAGTTGTAACACAGTGTAAGTCGCCGCGACATGGATTCTAAGGACGAAAATTTAGCAAGCTCTGGACGTCTGACAGAAAGACGGTCAGCCCTTTGTTGCTCCGGGCAGCGAGATGAATTTCTTTGAGTGGATGGGCTCCCAGATGTCTTATTGTCAAGAACCCGGGGCGTTCTAATTCCCACGCTATCGAGGGAAAATGCAGCTATGATCTACCGTCATTTTGCTACCAGTATGGTCCAGAAATACTCAAATACACCGTCCCGAGCCGTTTCTAAGCCAACTGACCATAAAACAGCGGTAGATCAATAGCTGCGTTTTCCCACGCTAGCGTGGGAATTAGAACACTTCGGGCTCTTGACAATAGCACTAGTCGCGTCATGGATTCAAAGGAGAAATTTAACAAGATCTGGACGCCCAAGCACTTTTTAGTCATGAAAGATTTAGTCTTGGTGTCGGGAAACTCTGGTGTCCTCTGCTATCTAGGCATAAGATGTCCCCATTCCAAAAGATAAGTATTTCGAACTTTTCATGCCTCAACCTCGGATCGGCGAATAGGTTCCCCAGAGGGATTGTAGCGTCTTGCGAACTTTGAGGAGAAATTAGCTCGTTGGCACGCGGGACAATAGAAGTGGGGGATGCAAGGAGTGGAGAGAGAGAGACACGTGCAAATGAGCCTAATGGTCGCTCTGAGAGTTGGCGCTGAGAGTAATAGGGATTTCCCCTCCTTGTGTGAGTGTGCGAGGATAATAACGTTGCAACGAGGGTAATAGGCTAGCGTCATACCTTGCCGACGAGTCGATCTCCTTGTGCTCGGTTCCGTTACCATTTTTGGTAATCGTTGGAGGCGTTAGCATCGGAGGGAAGGGGTCCTGAACCATGTTCTATCAACGCTGATTTCTTGTACTTTGTCTGACCTACAGTACACCTCTCTAGTTGATTGCAGCACGCGGCGGTGCTGACTTCCAAGAAGTCTTTGAGCAGAAATCTATGAGACCTCAATTCGTACTAATGGAAAATCTCGGCTTGGCTCCAGGCGAAGCCCCAGTTCAGCCCAGAGAGGACATGGTAGATTATAACTCCTTCCCCGGGAGTGTGCTTGCTATGCGCCCCAAAAATCCGGCATAGAGGCACCCCCTGTTACGTCAGGATATGGAAGCCCGCTGTATCGGGCCATGGGAAGGAAATGAAGGAAATATCCGCCTATTGTTTGGCAACCGTTTCCATGGTATTAGTGCTTGCGAAAATCGAACATTGTGCTTAGGACGCTCAAAAGAGCAGTTTCCGCGTCTCGATTTTCTTTCACCGTCAGGCCTATTTTGTACCGGAGTTTTGCGAATGAAAAAAAAATTTGGGGTAAACGCCCTAAAAAGAGCCTTACCTTCTCTCCCGCATCCGTGTACCAGATGTCATCGTCTTCAATAGGTGATGATGTCGAGGAATCCGCCGTTGACGACGTACACGTCGCCGAGTCAACATTGTGATTGCGGGGTGTGGACTTGCGTCGACTCGCCATTAGAAGGAGGGCCCGCTTCTCACTACAATATGAGTGCCGCTAAGGGGGACTGAGAAGGGGGGAGGAGGAGGAATAGAGGGCGGGGGAGACACAGTGAAACAACAGCGGAATCAACGGGCGCCGCTCCCCTTCAATTCACCGGGGGGAGGACAGAGGTGAGTGAGAGGGGAGATCGGACAATGGAGTGGGGCGGGCTGTTCGCGCGCCCTCTGACTCAGGCAAGGTGACATAGCATCTGGAATTGTCACTCAGTACCCAGGGAGTTTCCTACTTTCTAAAGACATTTGAAAGTTTTAAAGTTTACATAAGAAAACATCGCTCATGTTACATTACAAATCATCAGCGCACACGAAAGTTTCTGTGCAAGAATAGAAATCAAGGAAGCTTCCAGTGAGCTACCGTACCCCGTGAAGCTCATTCTATAGAAGGGCGTCCACAGGCTTCTTCAGACACCTGACATGGCCTAGGAATAATACCTCCATCCCGGCTCCTCCCCTCTTCATCCCTTCGAGTAGGACAGAGGAGGGATGAATGCTGCACTAATGACTCTTGAAGTATCCATAGAGACACTGGAATGGGAGGGAAGAATGGCTAGTCGATGTACATCTAATGAAAGATGGAATAACGATTTTTGGAGATGTAAAAATGTAGACAAATGAAGTGACGCTAGGTATGTAAGAAAATGACCCTGTGCTCAACGTCCTGACAATAAAACAAGAACATACAGTCTCAATCAGTGTTCAACGCGATGTGGTTATAGATGGGTCCTGATCCTACTTACAATTAGAGAGGTTTGCCTTGCCAGTATCTTCAATATGAACAGTAGAATCGCTGTGAAAGGAAAGGGACTCGGGATGCAAGAAGAGGGAGAATAAGCGGGACTGATTCCTCCGCTCACATCGCTTTGGCTGATGAGACAATTCTCTCACCTTCCCTCACCTGCCCGCCCTTCTCAATTCGGATTCAAGCGAACCATTACAGCTCGGATTGTTAAACTCGTTCATCAATCCCGAATAGATTTAGGATAAAGGCGAGCGCGAGGTGTCGAAGCCATAGGAAAACGACGACGACAGCATCGTCGGCTGAAATAATAGGGAGAGGACGTAGGCCCCTGGGATTAGTTGACATCTCGCCCGGTGGGGATATTGAAAAGGACTTCAGGCCTCGAGGGGAAGATACATTCGGTCTTATAGCAAATATTCCTCATGATATGCTGGAAGTTGATCTAGTAACACTAATTGTAATTTCTTGAATACTGTAAACTTCGCTATTGAAAAAATAGGCGAAACATGCTTTTCCGCTAAAGTTTAATTAGACAAGCACTTCTATCTGAGAACCGGGGAATAGTGATCAGCCCTCATCCCATGGCCGCGAAGTAGATCGGCGGTATTTTGAAAAAGTGTAGCCTACGGATCCTTGTCGTCAGCTGACGAAACGTTTCACTGATAGCGAGCATCGATTTCAATGTTTTATTCGTTGTGTACGTTCATCAAGATGCTTGTTAGCGATACTTTGAGCGTTTGTAAATAGTGCTCATGTTCAAGCGATTAGCAAACGGTCGTGCATGCAAGAAAATTTTGTAAAAGATGTAATCGCAATGCACCTTTCATTATTTATGTTTTTCTCACAACTAGATATTCTTTTTTCTAGAAAGATGTATCGGTATATTCTAAGTGTCGCTTGACGACTGCGTGACCCGATAAATATTCTGTGGCAGGCATGGCAAACCGCACTGGTGGAGATCCGACCGTCAGAGTGCCGCTCTCCGACATCGAAGGCATCGCCTCATTCTGCTCGTGCCCCAAGTGCAATAAGAGATATAGTGAGGACCATTATTTTTCTTTTATTTAATTAATTAATTCTATATCATCGCGATCAGGACAGGGGACATACATTTACACGGGATGGTGTTCTTAGCATGGTTGGCATTGATGATCTATTGTCCGGTATTATAGTGATGCGGAGGCGACGCGCGAACTACCTTCGCGGTAAGCAGCGTAATGATCTATCTTCTGCCGCAGAACATAGATCATTACGCTGCTTA
>JACMIG010001426.1:0-20517 GCA_014805385.1 Levipalatum texanum
GTAGGTAGGTCAAGGTCCCGGGGCGCTACGACCGATTCCGTAAAATCCGATTTCCGGAAAGTACTATTTTCCGGAATCTACGGATTTCCGGAATATGCGCAATCGTCTTCCCGTGGTCGATTTAGTGGGGGTAGGTCAAGGTCCCGGGGCTCTACGACCGATTCCGTAAAATCCGGTTTCCGGAAAGTACTATTTTCCGGAATCTACGGATTTCCGGAATATGCGCAATCGTCTTCCCGTGGTCGATTTAGGGGGGTAGGTCAAGGTCCCGGGGCCCTAGGACCACCGCATATACACTTTTCAGAACCTTCGTCACACACTCACAGACATAGCCTTTTATTATATAAGTATGATAGGTCCTATTAAACGCAGCAGATCTAAATACTTTCGATATTTGCTCGTTATGCAAGTGAGAGACAAACTCCCATATTCACGTCATGGGCACAAAGGGGCGTTCATATTGCATTCTTCAACTAAAATGCCGAAAAAGGATCGAAATAGCTAGTCGTCCGGGGGCAATTCCTCACTTTCTCCATCCCCATCTGTTTGGCCTCATTTATGCAGTCGAATTAGCCTCGTGTTTGTTACGACGAAGTGTATTCGAGGGAGTATGCACGAATTGAGCGGGAGGACGAGTGAATGGAGGCCTCTTAATCGAGTTGGGGCCTGTCAGCACCTCCTCTCTTCCTCCCCCTCTATTCAGACGTCGTCATCGTCAGCTGCAGCCGGGCATAAACAAGGACGAGGCTCCGGAACCGGAATCGATACTCCGCCCATTCGAGTAGGCGGTAGAAGCAGATGGAGAACCCGCGAGCAGAAATACTAGCTAGCTACGCGGTACTCATTGCCTCTCGGGGGGAGGGGGAGAAGGGGAGTCCACAGATGGTGACATCCTGCGAGAGGCAGACTCGTCCGAGTGTCGACGAAGAATACAATATGAGAAAGCCACGAGCAGGGTCCTACTCACAACAACTCACTTCAAGCAATTCGTCCACAAATAAATACCCTTTAGTTGACGACTAATCACAAAATATGCTAACAAAGGCAGTCTTATAAAGACGACATGTTATGCCTCGAATTCGTTTTGTGCGTTGAACATAGCACTGCAAAAATCTGACCGCATTTCTTATTCGAGTTATTCAGATTCACTCAGCATCGCCTATTCATGGAAGAACAGAGTTTTCTGATGTTCAACATCATTCATTTGGAAAGAGTGAAAATTGGTAGCCTAAAAGAAGTACGTTTCAGCTGCCGGAAGTATCGACAATGTCAGTTCACTGCGCCATTTCTCAAAGGCAGCAAATGCTAGCCTCAAGCAGTTCTCTTTCCACATTGCCGAGCCCATTCGGAAAGAGGAGTCCTATGAGGGAGAGTAGGAGGGGGCTGAGGGAACGGCGGAGGCAAGAGCCTCACGTCACTCCATCTTGGCGTCCCCCTCACTCCCCCCAACTGCACATTCAATTCATTTCTTTTCTATAACTGTCAACAACCAAACTGTGAAGCCCGCCGCCCGTGTTGTTAGCGTCAGAAAAGGCAATATGATAGGAAGCAAATTCGTGGTTGATCAGCCCTCTCAAAAGATCAACATGGATAGCAGGTGTTTAGACAACATGGCTGTTCATATACTTTCTGTGAGAAGAGCCAGCCAGAACAGAAATCCGTGAGGCGAGAAAACGGCTTCTTTTCCGTTTGGCTCATTCTCATCCAAAGCCAGAGAAGGGGAAACGAGTGTCAACAAGGAAAGTGTCCGTGCCATTCAGCTGATTGCGAAAAGAGAAACAACCAATTCGCTCAGACCAGAAGAGCATCCATTGTGACTGTGGATAGGGGGAGAGGATATTCTCACATGGTGGCCGTGGCTGCCGAAGACGCAGGCAAAGCCTGCCGAGGATTCGATGAGAGGTTGTTGTATATCGCTCCGCTTCTGGGACTGTCGAGGGCCGAGAGAGGGGAGGAGGGAGCTGGCACACGTGCCCTGTCAGCCACTCCTCCCGGACTCTGCCCTCCTCCAGTGGAGACTCGATCCGTTAGGCAGGAGGGGCAGTCTAATGACTGGGAGGCGAGAGCTCACAGCGGGTCTCGGAGAGGAATCTGATGTCGTCGTCGGCGAGAGGAGGACAGGGGGCGGGGCACGCAAGAGGGGAAGAGAGAATGCCGTGGCATGAGACCGACGAGGACCATGCAGGGAGGAAGAGACCGCAGCGAGCAGACGAGGGATGGCGGTAGGCCTGCCTGACCTTTCCACCCCCCTCTGCATACATTGCAATTTCGGCGGAAACGGATGCTCTCACGTGGCATCTTATTGTCCGGAATAAAGTCAATTTTGTTGTCGCTGTGTAGATTATTTCTACCGAATGGTAGACAATGAGGCTCCCATGTCACTATAAGTGACGCGGGGCCGAAACCTGTGCTCGTTTTCTCCAGGAATAGGGAATGGGACGCATTGAGAGTCGGGACACGCCATTTGGCCATCGACATGGGAGAGGGCATGTGACGCGGCCTAATTATATCCAGCTCGAGCAACTCCGAGGCCCTCTATGGCAAAATCGATGGTGCCCGTGTGGAACGAGCCATTGCACCACACCCACTCATTTTGCATGAGTTCCCTCGGGATGTTATTCCTAACAAATACATGCACAGGTTGTAAGTTTGCAAAATATGTAACACTTATAGTTCCACCTAGTATGAAAAGAAAACAAATGGAAAACATTTTCCGCAAACGCATCTCTTCTTTTCTCTGCCAGAACCTACAACCATAACTAGTTTTCATAGGACTAGTTTTGAGCTGCCTCAAATTTACGAAAACCATCATATCCTTTAAAATGCGCATAGACCAAGCTGATTAGGTCCACCAAATAGCCAAAAATTGTCCATACCGTCAGCGTCCAACGATGAATGAGCGAGGTGTCAGCGATCGCGTCGGGTTTGACAACTAGGAGAGTCTGAAACTGGGCAGTCGTTTAAACGGGTAATATAATCGGAAGAGACTACCCGGTAAATGTGCAAGGTTTTGAAATGTTGTGCAATGCATGTGTATGCGTTACCATTTCTACCCACAAAAAAAGTACAAAACTTCAAATAATACGCAAAACTTCTCGGTTAGGCTAACATGAGTTCCAGCCTATATCAACGATCAAAGTTTCATTCAAAACATTTTAGGCTCACCGTAGAAAAGTTCCAGTAATTCAGTCTCCGTTTGAATTCAGCTTCTTTGGAACCGCAACTGATACAAGGAAACTGCTTCAGCTTTAACTGCAATGAAATTGATCACGTCAATGCGTAAACTAGAAATCGCGACTGTGAAGAAATAAGTCATTCTGAAATATAGTTCAATGTCGCGCAGGACGAATACTTTCTGGGAGCTGATCCAGGTTTCCAATGAATGGAAATAAAATACATCAATATTAAAAGTCGATTCGCAAACTCGCGTGCAAAGAGAAGATCACGAAACGTCGAGAATACGAGAAAAGCCATTCAGAAAAATGATGTTACGTTCGTTCTTTCGTACTGCGCTGCACGCTACCAAATTGAAATGTTAATAATTAGTCTGGCTCTACTAGACGACAACTGCGCGTGAGAGTGCAAACGAATTCACATTGAAGTTAATGGCAATAGCAGCAAAACTCGATTCCACGTAAGAAGTATCCGTATCATTCTCGTTAGACTCCATCCCCTCCGTCTTGCCTAACGCTGTAGCAACCACTGACATGCGTAAAGAGATGAATCATATCAGTGAAGTAAAGAACAGCTACATGGAGATCAAGGGCACTAAACGGAAAGTTGCTTGGCGAATAATTTAGAGCATTGCAATGAAGACCAAAGTGCAATGCGTTGCACTTGCCTAGCTGGCAATCAATCGATCGACCCCATGGGAATAGAAGAAGATAGCAACGCTGAGAGGCAAAGATGTGATGGACTTAGGTGAAGACTGATATAAAAGAAAAGAAACATTAACGCTCTTGGCATCCGTTAAGATCGAGAACAGAGAATGCCTAAAAAAAAACTAACAATCTTATGAAGCTGAATCACCACCGCAATTAAAGACTTTGTGAATTTTGCGACCATTCTGGATCGGTGCATAAATTCCATTCAGCGCTATCAAAGCTGTGCTACTATGGATAGTTTGGGAAAGAAAATAAAAGAGAACGAAATTAGTGAAAGATGGCTCCAAAGTAATATCCGTAGCATGGAGTCCAAACACAGAAACAATCGGATTGTTGTGAATGAATTCCGAATAATGTGATGTTCCGATAACTATTGTAAGTGCCTAAGGAGAAATTTTTTAAAAAAATCTACGCTGCGTTGAACGGCAATCGTTATATGATATCAAAAATATGCAATCGGAAAGGAAATTTGAAATGCAAGTATTCATGCAAAATGGTCGAAAATCAAACATGATGTTTAAACATCGGAAACCTCGCAAATCGACGGAATCAACTTTAATTTAGGGATAATATTTTCCTGGAAAAAAGGATAGGAAAACTCCGATCGGCGAGAGCGGTAGATGTCAGTGCGATCGGTTAGAGACAAAGAGGAAAATAAACTTCGGTTTACCGTACTCTATTCATTTTAAGATAATCTATATTTTTAAAAATTGAGATCAGAGGTCGATCCAGTGAATCCGCTGGATCAGGACTCCTATGTTTCTGTTCGATTGATCGTCAGTGCAACATCACGAGTATATAAAAAAGCAAACATGCAATATTATTCGAGATAGTCAGCTGAAAATGAAAAGATTCAAGCCCTGAGCGATATAGACCGGAAGTTCATACGACCAATGACTTCGCTACAAACAAGTTCTAATTATTTCGCAGCGCCGGTGAATAAGAAGTATTACGGGATTCCAAGAAATTTTCGATGTCAAAAATAGCATCTGGAGTTTGTACGTACATATCAACCTACGAGGTCGCTTAGGCTGTATAACGCGAAATATTGAACAGTTTCTTTCAAATCAAAATGTCGTCTCTAGGTCTCGTCTTAAATAAACATGAAAAAACCGAAAACTCGATAAAAAAATTAAATCGATCCATCTGTAAAAGGAAGCTTGTCAATATTTTTTTCTACAGATTTTCATGATACTTTTTTTTACGGATGATCCACCGAACTCGTTAATCTGAATCATATTTTAGATCTGACATCTTGAGATGATCGTCTAGACGAATAGTTGAGTATTTTTGCGTTCCCATGTTTGACGCGTGGAACAATATTTTATTCTGGCTTCTGGTTGACTACTATGTCATCTATGGATAAATCGTTATAAAAATACGAAAATAGTGAATTGGTAATATGAGGAATCGCTGCTCAAGTGCTTCTCTGAAATGTTCGACGAAATGATTGCACCAGTGTTCAATCGAATAGTAACAAACCGCAGTTAAAACGATTTACTATCTAAATCATGCCATGCTCAGTTGACACAAACATAACAAAGTCGACGATTGTAGCGGGATGAACGTTAGACGTCGAGTACGAGACTCTGTCCGTAGCGAAGAGAATCACCCGCCCGAACTGCGAACTGGATGCTGCTGGGCGCTTGGAATATCTAAAGTCATTATGTACTCATGAAGGGAGTTGCCACTCACAAGTACAATAGTGGAACCGAGTCTGAACTCCCCGACTTTATCACCGGGGACGTAAGCCTGTGCAAGTTCCGTGCGGACACTCTCGAGGAGATCTCGGCGACGGCGAGAGACGTTAGTGCGTACGGAGGTGTCCTATGGAGGAATAGAAAGGAGGGAGGGAGGGGAGAGTGCATACTGCGTCGATGGCCACGTCCCCCACGTTCGTTGCAGCCACTGCAGTCATGGAAAAGAATCCATGAGGCCAAGACCCATTGATTACCACCTCAATTATATTTTCGATGTTTTATAGGATGAAAAATCGCTACCCGCTCATTGAGACAGAACAGATGAGGGACCCTGGCAAGGAGGGAGGGTCGCACGGAGAGTAGGAGACCTCAAAGAGTTAGTCTGCACTGCGTGCAATCCCTTTACGAACCGGGGTAGTGTCGGATGTGATCGGACTTCCATCGTGCGGGGGAGTGAAATGCGTGATAGTTCCCAGGCGCCAAATAAACCACAAGTTGGTAGAGATCGTGTCCGGGCTACAAAATATGAATGATTTTTCCTGAAAGAAATTGGTACCTTGGGCTTGATGTCCACATCTCCCAGAAATTCCTTTATGTCGTAGTCGTGCCCCTAAGAGGAAAATAAATGACTCCAAAGGAAAAAAAATCACCTTGACAAATTCAACTTTTCCATCGTGAATCTTTCCGTAGTGAAGAACAATTCCATCGGCAGGAGAGACCTGATTTATAGAATAACTCCATCAAAAAATCTATAAGCGGTGATATTTGAAAGCGAAATCATACGAGAGGTGTGGCTGAAATGGGACGAGCGTCTGGTCGAAGAGGACGATTAAAGAAGGCGGAGAAGGTGGGATAGGTACTGAGGTCCGCCTCCAGGGATTCGTCCATTCGACAGTCGTACACTCGAGCATAGAGACCAAGAAGCGGAGAACGAAGCCATCGAGGAATCTCCTGCCATATAACTAGTCTATAGAGTTCCGTAAGCCCAAAACTCGTGTCTGGTCGAAACTTTTGCCGTCATATACTAAGCCAAATATGAATGATTACTTTGCTGGCTAGTCCCCCTGCCAATCTTGAAACCACGTTGAGAGGAAGAGAAAAGTACGTCCGCATCTGTAAGTAGTTTCAAGACATATTTGGAAACGGTAAACGAAATGCGTAACTTGAGTCTCGTCAACAGTCTCTGCCTCCTCCGCTCACTCGATTCATCGCTGAAAAGGCCTGCCACATTATTGACGTAAGTGACCATCAGAAAGTGAAAACAATAGACAACGAGAGTGGCAGACCCTTTGAACGACAAAACGGAGCGACGGAAAAATCGAGGGAAAAATTAGTAGTGACCTGGAAGTCCTCATAGTAATGTTGAGGGTCAACGATCTGTCGCCAGTCGGGAGTGACGAGGTACCCTGCCAAGGACCCTGTGGTACATTGATGATTAATGATTACCTGCATACGCGCCTCCACTGGCAACTGCAGCAGTCAGCGCCCAGTACACACGACGAGCTGCAATTAAATTGGCCATTTCCAGTGCGATATGAACGCATTTAACTACTACAGACAGAATCTCCGCTCGTTCGAAGCATAAAAGTGCACCGAAGTAGGGAAACAAGAAGGAAGGAGAACTGGAGTGTAGAGTGAAAGGGCGAGATAGCCATCTCTTATTTGGGTGTTCTTCCTTCAACATAGCATCATCGGACGTCAATACAAGGGGCACACGGGACGAGATTGTGCACTTACACTGTGCCGCCAGAATATTACAGCATCTGGCAATGACCATAGGCATTATTCGGCGAGAGCGGGAAACAATCGACGAGTTTTTAACATGGAATCTGAAGAGGCGGACCTTTGTTCCTTGGCGGGTGGAGTGGGGGGAGGGGCTGCTGAGTCGATTGGAGTCTGCGGGAGAAGGTCTGAAATGCTCTTCTCCCTTCCGATCCCCTCTCCCAGGAGTGTCAACACTGTCTGCTCTGTAACTGGTACAGGAAGCAGCAGCGCAAACTGACAGAGAGGGCAGTTCGACAGAGGGCGACCCAGCTCCCGCCTGCCATCTAAACCATCATTTGTTCCATAACCAATCATTCACAACCAGCAGGTACTTCAGAGTGAAATCAACTCTCTATTCAGAAGTGGTGATCGTCTTGAATCATTTACTGATCCCCAATGTTAGCACATAACAAATTGAAAACGACAATAGTAACAACGTCCTGAACATGGGCAAGGGAATAACAACTGTTAGATGATGAGTTTACTCCGGATGATAATCGTAGATGTCTGCCAGTCGGGAGTCGACGGTGGACAGTCCAACAAGCACGTCCTCTTCGATTCTGAATCACTCCCGTCCACCACACCAAACCAATATCGGCCCACCTTTGTGATCGCGATCCATTGGATACGAATGGGCGGAGGAGAAGATCGAAAGCTTCTTCGGCAGATTTTTCTCCGTAAGCCTCGTCTCCTTCGATGGCCGCATCAACTCCTTCCATTCCTCCGAACACCATCAGGATCTTCCTGCAGTACCGATTAGAAAGGGAAGCAGTAAGGTCGAATTACGCATGTGTAAGTGTGCACACTTCCATATCGGCTGCCCTCTTTCCCTTTGGCGACGTTCCCACGATGTAGTCGTACTTGCTGCGATCCACGACCTCAATTCGACAAATATGCCGTTCCGAGGTGTATCAGTACCTCGCCGATCCTCTTTGCCAATCTCACAGAGTAGCCCCAGTAAAGACCCGTTTTCTTCGTGACTCTTGCTGCACTTGTTAGTCGTCCTCGATATCGCTTGCAAAAGTCTTCAAATGGCCATGGACCGGAGTGATAATTACGAGGCATACGTACCGGTTTCAGGAAGTCCCATCTCGACAGTAATTCGAGTGCCAGAGGGCAGCGGGGTCTCGTCTTCCAGTTGCAGCTCCTGCAACTCAAGCACATGGCGTAGGTGAATTGGCTTACTTTATCTAGTCCGATATCGACAAGTGGCCCCCTTCCTTTCTTCACGGGCTTGTCTAGTATTACCCCTTCCCTGAAATTGCGTAGCAATAAGTTTCCAAACGAAATTAAACGCGATTACCTGTACCGCACTGTGAGATTATCTGCTTTCAGATGATGCAGGGAATCAAGAGGATTTAGTAGGCCTCCACGATGCGTTTATGGAGAGAGGGAGAAAACATTTACCTGCGTATTGCAATGGGCGCTGCCTTAGGAAAAGAGCTCTCCGAAGGTATTGTGGACATTCCAGGTACTGAACAAATTATACAAGCAATTTGCAAATAAAAGTATTTTTCCAATTAATATAAATAAATATGACAAAGTAATCAACACAATTTCTGAAGCAGGATAACTGAATATTTACCTCGAGTATTCTGGCAAGATGGAAGTTCGCTTCGTTGTTCGAATCGGACGGATGGAGGTCTCCATACCAGTGTCCACCCCAGTACCCGTTGAGTTGCCTCAACGAAATGATTTTTCTGATTACAAAACGACCCGAACTCGTCTGTCATCCTTGCTGTTTCATCGTAGACAATGATTTCAGAAACTTGGAAGAGTGTTGCTGCACGGGCGATCTGAACACCTTGTTTAGATTTTTTATGAATAGATGTATAACCTGTCCCGCCATGTAGGTGCGAAGCTCCGAACTTTGCGCATTGTTTAGAAAAGATCCAGGAATTGCAATACTCAAAGAATACGGTTTCCCTGGAAAAATATGCCGTGATCTTTTTTAATGAGTGTTAATGAAAAGTTGGACAATAGGCTTTGAAATCATCTACCTTTGTTTTCACTGGAAGCTTTGTTAGCGCTGATCTGGGATTCTATCGGCTTTGATATTTTCTCACGACCCGTCTCTCCGTTTGCCTGAAGAATAAGTTTTTACCTTGCACGAACAGCAAGTGATGTTTTCATTCGCCAAAAGGAGATGAAACTTTTTTTAAGGATTCTTGCGGAAACAAAGCATTGCCCGACTTACACGAGCCTCGTCGACTAATCGCTTCTTCTCTATCAATCCCTCTTCGTTTCGCTCTTTGCGGCGCTTTCTTTCTGCAATGCTTGAATAAAAAATACACCAACTATGCCTACTTGTCCTCCATGATTCCTGCTCCTCTCCAGTCTTCGTTTTATAAAGCATATTCCTCATTTTGCGCTTGGCAGCAAGATCAGTGGCGCGAGAACTCATCCTGAAATAGAAACGCCTGTAGAGTTATCGAACGTTATGATTCTACACAACAATCATCGAGAAATGTAGCTAAAAAGCAGGTACAAACGAACTTGCCTGCGCAGAATAGGGGTCCAATTGTTATCTGAAGATAAATCCAGTAGATTTGAAACGCCGCAACATAGGCAGTAGATTCCGTTAAAAATACTTGACCAAAATCCGGAAATCTCGTTACGTGGCATGCCACTTATTCTCCCCAAACTTAAGTCGTGTATTTGTTTTTCGTGGACTATTTAAACGAAATGTTTGAGTAATATATGCCTCAGTCGTCGGCTAGAAATGCTCAACACCGAATAGTTCAAAATGCAGATGCCGTCGACTCCCAATCGTCGTTCCTTCACAACGTGGCGTTTCTTAAAGAAGTCCACTCTTGGAATTGGAGCTTTATATTGCATCGCAAATACAATTGGAAAGTATCTTCTACCCATTTGCCATTTATATTTGATATTATTCAGAAATATAGGTGAGCTGGTAATCTGTAGCGGTCCTTCTATGCAACCAACGATGGAAGACGGCGACTGGGTGATTGCGGAACGCCTTAGTTAGTTATTTGAGTTTTTGTATTAAAAATCCTTTCACGGCGTCCGATGGCGCAATCTTCACAGAGGCGATATCGTTGGATGCCTACATCCCAACGATTCGAGGCAACTTATATGCAAG
Organism: Levipalatum texanum; assembly: GCA_014805385.1. Classification (NCBI taxonomy): domain Eukaryota; kingdom Metazoa; phylum Nematoda; class Chromadorea; order Rhabditida; family Diplogasteridae; genus Levipalatum; species Levipalatum texanum. The sequence goes on from JACMIG010001426.1 coordinate 10,452, forward strand.
AGGATCGCCAGCAAAGTGGGTCTTACGATTACCTCATTATCTCCTAGCATCCATGATTTGAAAGCGAAGCGTCTTTTTACGTTCAGATGAGAACTAATCAAGATGGGCCATAGTGTTGCAGGAGCGTGACGTGGTGACGCCAACAGAGTCCCTTCCAACAGGGCGAGTTCCACTCGGTCAAATATACCTTCTCGGTGACAACACGCACTGCTCCACTGACTCTCGAAGTTTCGGCCCTGTTCCCGAAGGTATGTGTCTTACACTGGAATTGGACAATGGACAATTTACAGGTTTGGTGGAAGTGCGAATGGCCCTTCGTGTGTGGCCACCCTCTCGATTCGGGTGGCTTTCTACCCACCGATGGCACGAGAGAGAAGACGGAACTTCTGTCTTTCAGCAAAGTCGATGAAATAATACGGTTAGAACTTTCTACATTTGCTTTTGCTGTTGTAATCATAGCTGCTAATTTTATCAAAGCAATAACTTGCTCCTACCTATTTCGTTCAGTTACCGATCTATAAAATATTACAGGCATAAATATTTGATTTTTTCTTAATCCCCTTTGCTGTCATAAGACAGATACGATATCGAGATGAGATATGACTTGCTTTGCATCCAGTGTGGCCGTAGATGACGTGGCGATGTCTTCTACTCCGAGGAGTCTGGAATTCATCTCTCGTATTTTGCGTCTCCCACGCCCTATACAAGTAAACCATTCTTGTTGTTGCCGTATTCATATGTTTCTGCAGGCACTTGGGTGGATTCGTTCTCTGCGGAGGATCGTCCATGGAGCCCACTATGAACGACGGCGACATTGTAATTGGAGAGAAATTCAGTCGGTTATTTGATATCATTTCAAGCAATCAAATAGACCAAATCAGGCCCGCGCTTCGCGCGGCCCCCGATTAGGGAATATTATCACGGTGAACATCTCATATTTTAAGGTATCCGCAACGGTGCTCTGAAAAGCGGTGATATTGTCGGGTGCCTAAGCCCACACGACAAGAACGTCCTACTGGTTAAGCGGATATTCGCAATGGTTATTGCCCAGTGTTGACCTTTTTTTAACTTGGATATTTAGGAACGAGAGTCTGTGCCTCGCAGTGAAGTCCTTCCCCACGGAAGAGTACCTCTCGGTCACATTTTCCTTGTTGGAGACAATTTCGAATCGTCAACTGACTCTCGTGATTTCGGTCCTGTTCCTGAAGGTAAGTCTTTTTCAATATTTCGTCTTTCCAAAATAAAACAATGTCTTCCAGGATTGACCCAATTCCGAGTTGTTCTCCGTCTGTGGCCGCTTCACCGTTTCGGATTGCTGACAACCTAAATGATCCTGGAAACGGGAAATTGGTAATTGTTATTAGGGTGACGGAATCGAACGTGAATCAGACATGTTCGATTCATTGTCTGGATTTCAATCGAACATGAGTCTGCCTTTCAATCGAACATGTTCGTTTCCGTCACCCTAATTGTTATTCATCGCAGTTAGTTAGCTTTCATGTGTATAATCATTGCATGAGTACAAGTGACGATAAAGTATTCACGTACGTCCTCTTAAACTTGTAAACCTGTCCGAGACGGGGAATACCTATCTGTCCAACTTCTTGTCGAGTTCATCTATGCAACTTATCTTTACCATCAGGAGCAGTCCCATCGTACTTTCGCCGACCGCTTTCGAGGTGAGCCTTCTAAAAATCGGAATTTTCCTCGCAGTGAAAGCGAACAGTAGGACATAAATGGAATATAATCTCTTTCCAAGATGGCGGTCAGCGGTGTGTACGTGGTGCAAGGAGAAGCGACTGCGGTAGTCGCCCTTCTGAAGAAGGCACGGCGGCATTGGCAGCACCAGGTACGATCACCTATCCATTATTAGCTTGATATTCGTGTCAGCATCCAGTTGTTTCCATTTCCCTTCAAAATGTTCAATATCAGGGAGGTCATTCCGCCAGCCTTGAGGACACGGATCCGCTGCTGCGTTCCTTCGCAGATCTCAAAGATGTTCTAAATGAGGTATGTGAAACGTTATTTTATAAATATGGGGAGTTTTCAGGTTGCTGATGTGATTGATATGAATCCCCTAACTTTCCTTTCGCCATTTCTGGATGTTATCAAGTCTCAAAACACGAATGGACCCATTACGGAGGCTGCCCTCACCGCAGTAGCTAAGTTCCTCAGCTACGGTCTCGTCGATGCCAGCAGGTTCCTCCTTAATCTATGACCCAGCTAATCAATGAATGCAGTATGAAAGCGGCCAACACTGTGGAGAGCATAGCCCAGGCAGTCACTCACACCAAGTTCATCGGAGGGGCCAATGCAGGCAGCGACGAGTGAGTATCTAAGCATTTGTTGATGTCAGACGGGGAACTATTATAGTTCCGTTATAACGAAGTGCGTAAACAAGAGTTTGCGCATTTTCTGTAACTAAATTCCTTTTCGCGCTCGGTGTTTTCTATTTTCAGTGGTTTCATGGCAAATGTTTATGAAAACAGTACCATGAAATCACTAAAAATTGTAAAAAGCGAGCACTAAGCTGATGAAAGAACTAAAAAGTGCGCTAACAATGGTTGACGCACTTCATTATAACGGAACTCTATTTACTACTATAGTAGTACCCGCAGATGTGTCCTCTACAAAATCCTGCACGTTCTCCGAGCTCTTCTTCTTTCACCTGCAGGCAGACTTCTTTCCAACGAAGTTCCCCACTCATTCCTTTCTATTTGTATATATACATACCCAGGCCGTTTGCGACATGATGCAGTCATGTTTCCGAATCTGTTTTGAACAGCACCTCAGTGAAATGCTCAGAAAGGTTTGTCTTATTAGGAGGCACTCACGAGGCCATTTATACAAGGCAGCAGAGACGACTCTCGCGGACATGACTCAACTCATTTTCACTCGCCTTCCCACTTTTGAAGAGGACCTCAGGCACCCGTACATCAGGAAACTGGTTGTTATCAGGTCGAAATCATGGGCACAATGATCTTTCTTCAGGTGATGAGCGCGAAGGGTCAACAGAGGAGGAAACGAAAGCAGAAGAAGAAGGTCCAGGAAGTGAGAGGAGAAGAAGAGGAAGAGAGAAGAGACGCCGAGAGCGACGATGAGAGGGAGGGGAAAGAACCTCCGACCGAGAACACGGAAACGAAACCACTTCTGGAAGTACAGAAGGTGAGAAGTCAACACAGGTCATCCAACTCATGAATGTTCAGTCCGAAGATGCGGACGTGGAGGTGGTGGAAGGAGCCAAGTACGCTGATGTCATCGAAGGATCCGTCACCACTCAGGGTACGCATTAACACCTACGGAAATGGATGGGAGGCGTTTAGAATCTAAGGAGTCGGCACGCGTTTCAGACGAAGAAGAATCCAGGGATGACAAGCTCAGTTCCGCGAGTGACGACGGAGAACGGCCCATTAAGGTGGAATATTGTTTGTTTTCACCATTATATTCTTAAAACTGCGGTTAAGCACTTCAATAATTGGCCACATCCTGCGTAGGGAAAATGACACCCTTCAGGATGTTCTTTCTCGAGACTCTCGGCAGGAATTGGGGGACGTTCCCTCTGGGACAGTTACGAGCACCCTTCAACTGCCCTATGGACTGCCTTGCTGCAGGGAGCTCCTCAGGTCAGTCCAAATAGGCTAATGTTACAAACTAACTGCATTTCATTATAACGGCCGCCTCTGCAGATTCCTGATCGCCTTGACGAATCCTCTCGACCGTGCAAACACGGAACAGATGATCGTTCTCGGCCTCGCCCTCCTGACCGTCGCCCTCGAGGTTCTCTCCCCCCACGTCTTCCCTCCCTCCTCATCCATGCCAATATCCCATTCAGGCGGCCGCTGACCATCTATCTTCTTACGTTCTTCTCCTTCCTCTTATCAAGAACGAGCTTTGTCGCTCACTTCTTCAGGTATTATAAATACACAAGGTTGGACAGTCGAAATATTTATATTTTTCCAGCTGCTGGAGACGGAGAAGTTGCCAATCCTGGCGGCGTCTTCGCGCTGTTGCTTCCTCCTCTTCGAGTCCATGCGCAGCCACCTCAAATTCCAACTGGAGTCGTACCTCGCCAAGCTGAGGGCGATTGTTGTCAGCGAGCAGGTGCCCCCTCCCTTCCCTCGAACATCCTTCCCCTCTACAGTCTCGGATAACGTACGAGCAGAAAGAAATGGCCCTGGAGAGTGTCGTGCAGCTGTGGCGGATCCCCGGCCTCGTAACTGAACTTTACCTCAACTACGACTGCGACCTCTACTGCAGGCTACTCTCCCCCCCTCTGTTTCTCTACTCTCTTCCTTCAGCAACGTCTTCGAGGAATTGACCAAGTTGCTGGCCGAGAATGCTTTCCCCGTTGCTGGTCTCCGTTCAACTTCCCTGCTGTCCCTCGATGCCCTCCTAGTCGTCATCGACACGATCGACCTCAACTGCCACTATAGAAGGGCAGGGGCTATCGTCGAACCACGGGAGGTTGGCAATTCCCATCCACTCGATGAGTCCAATGGGAAATGTTCAGCAATCGGAAACGGAGGCACGATCCCTTGACGCCCCCATTCTCAGTGGATTCGACATGGGACAGAGGATTAACAAGACTCACGGTAACATTTATCATCTCTCCAGTTAATATGCCCCCATTCAGAAGCGGCGGTCTCTGCAGTGGATCGAGTGGAGGCATCCGTCGCCGTCCCTGGAAGTACTCCACTACTCAGGGCCAATCGGTAACCGCCACATTCATTGGTTGTTCATGTGAGCTGTAGCCACGCTCCGTCAACCTCGATGCCCCATTTGTCGTCAGTTATCGAGAGGAAGAAGAGGAAAAAGATCATCAACGAAGCTACTGACCTCTTCAACCAAAGTCCCAAGAAAGGTACATCACACGCATGCAAAAACCGATTTATACAGGAAATAAGTTGGAAACACGAATGCAATATATACTGACTCTTATGATTGGGAGATATAGTGGCGATGGGGCTTTTTGAAATGTTAATTACCTTCTTTGTTTGCAGGCATTGAGCTGCTTCGTGAGAAGGGTCTGCTGGACGGGGAAGTGAACTCGATCGTCGACTGGCTCAGATCCAATCCCCGCCTCGACAAGAACAAGATCGCCGACTACATCTGCAGTCGCAACCACTCCGAGGTGGCTCCCCTCTTTGGGCGTTGGTGACGAGAGGAAAAGTTGAGGTGCTGGAGGCATTCGTACGTTCGTTCCCCTTCGAGGGCTCTCGCCTGGACACGGCCCTTCGTCTCTTCCTCGAGACCTTCCGCCTCCCTGGAGAGGCTCCCCTCATCTCCATGGTCATGCAGCACTTCTCCGGTCTCCCCCCTCCCCTCCTCCCTTGACTCTTCCCTTCAGAGGCCTGGTTCCGTGCCAACAACGAGCCCTTCAACCACGTCGACGCTGCCTTCACCCTTTCCTACGCCGTCATCATGCTCAACATGGATCAGCACAATCCGACGGTCAGTCTTCCGCTTCAGGCTTCCACGAGTGTTCAAGTTCTCACTTGCAGGCCAAACGCAGTCAGCCCCCGATGACCTTCGAGTGCTTCAAGCGCAATTTGAGTGGAACGAATGCGGGGACTGATTTTGAGTACGGTATGCTCGAAGAGATCTTCAATGCCATCAAGTGAGAATCCGCCCGCGCTTCCCCTGGAGCATTGACACTCAGGAACGACGAGATTGTGATGCCTGCCGAGCAGATCGGATTAGTCAAGGAGAACTACATGTGGAAGGTAAGCGAGAGGAGAGATGACCTCTGATGGTAACGATCGATGTTGAGGTCCTCCTTCGCCGCGGAGAATCGAGTGAGGGCGAATTCTCCCACGCCCCCACGGGATGGAACGACCACGACTTATTCTCCCTCACTTGGGGTACGTCGACTATCGTAGAATGCCTCCATTTCCTCTTGTTGTAGGCCCAGCCATCGCTGCTCTGTCGTACGTCTTCGACAAGAGCGAGAACGACTCCATCCTCCAGGTCGAACTCCTTCATCCCCCCTCCAATGGAGTAGTGGATGTTTCAGAAGGCACTGAATGGTTACCGTAAGTGTGCCTCGATATCCGCCCACTACGGTATGAGCGACGTCTTCGACAACCTCATCATCCACCTCTGCAAGTTCTCCACTCTCATGACTGCCCAAGAGAGTGAGTCCCGCCCCTTCTTCCCTTCCACTCCCTTCCCTCCCTCCAGGAGCAGGGGAGGACAGTGTGGAGCAGCAGAGGCAGAGGGCACTGGCACACGCGGCCGAGGCTAACGGAGGCGCCCTCTCCTCCCACCCCGAGGTACCTCTCTTCCAATCCCCTCCACTCTCTCACCCTCACTGCAGGCTGTAGCCCAAGCATTCGGAGAGAATGCCAAGGCCCAATTGGCCACTCGCGCCATGTTCGAATTGGTTCATTCGAATGGAGATATCCTGAGGGAGGGATGGAAGAATGTCCTCGACTGCCTCCTCCACCTCTATCGATCTCGTCTCCTCCCATCCGAACTGACGGAAGTGGAAGATTTTGTGGACGAGAAGGGATGGGTCTCCATCCTGCGACAACGACAACCGTGAGTATCATCTCTCGGTAGAGGGAAGACGGCCATCCTCCAGTACTCTGTCGGCGTCCCGCAGCGACGGGGGTCTCCTATCGTGGCTGGGAATCGGGGGAGGGGGAAATGAGGCCGCCGCTGTCAAGAAAGCGACACCCGAACAGGAGAAGGCCATCAAGGTGATCCCTCCTGGATACAGTAGTAAGGTCCCCTTGCAGACTGCAGCCTCTCTGATTGTGGAGTGCCGGCCATCGCAGCTGGTATCTGACAGCAAGTACCTCACCTCCTCGGCCCTTCACGAATTGCTGTCTGCCATTGCCCATGCCTCGGGTGCCGTAGTGACGGGGGCGGAGGCGAGGGCGGCGACAGCCACGGGAGAGGAGAGGAGGAGGAGGGAAAGGGCGGGAGGTCTCGCCCCCGAGGACGAGGACGCACTCGTTTTCTTCCTCGAACTCCTCATCGCCATTTCCATCGAGAACAAGGATCGACTGGGCCAAGTGTGGGGATTGGTGAGGAGCCACGTGGAATGGCTTCTCTCCCGTCGCTTCGGCCGATCACACGTGGTCGTCGAAAGAGCCGTTGTCGGTCTCCTTCGAGTCGCCAATCGAAATCTGTTCCGGTGGGTCCTTTCTATTCGTGTTCCTACCTTCTCCTCTACAGAGACCGCGACGCCGTGGCAGAGGAGGTTCTGGATTCTCTTGTCATTCTCCTGGTACGCCCTCCTCCTCCTCTCCGCCTCCACTCTTCCCTTCAGCGTCTTCCTCCCGCTGCCGCCTTCGTTCTCTCCCGCCAGATTGCCTTCGGCCTCCACGATCTCCTCCGTCGTAACGCAGCGAACGTGCACAGGGCGGAGCAGTGGTCCCTCCTCCTCTCCCTCCTCGAATCAGCGGGGGCGGCCCTTTCCCCCGATGACGTCGTCGACGACGCCCGAGAGGCAAAAGAACGAATGGCGTACTCGGATACGGAGAGGACCACTGCCCCCTCTGCCCACTCCTCTCACAGGGGATACACTTCCGATGGAGGGTCCCTCCCCCATGGTCAGTTCCCTCCTCTCCCTTCCCTCCACGGTTTCCACTCCAGTTGGGTCGTCGGAGACTCTGGCCTCCTCTGCAAAGGACTCGGCCATCTCCCTCCGAGCACCATCTAATGAGTGGATTCACCTCTCACACAAGGATGGTATGTCTTTTGACTATTTGATCGATAGTCTACTTCTGCTTCCAGCAGCGAGGGCTACAGACGAGGCGCTGCGTGCACTGGGAGGGCCGAATGCTACTGCCTACTCCCGGGGATCCCTCGTACTCAGGACCAATCTCGGAAGACACGAACCCGCTGCTTTCCTCAAGGTGGAACAAACGAATTCATAGTAACAAATTACAATTAGCATTTGTAGGTCGCCGAAACTCTCGGATTTTTGTTCCGCGATGCTGCTCACGTGACTCCGGAAAACTTCGACTCATGTGTCCAATGCCTCCGAACGATGGTGGAAGCGAGTCTCGACGGAGGAAGGTTAGTGAACTATATCCATGATGATATGAGTTGTGGTTGCAGATACGCAGCTGGCCCGTTATCCGGCAGTGCCCAGCAGACTCTCCGCTCTCACGTCAACGACGAGGGACAGAGGAAATCGAGGACCACGGGCGGGAAGAAGGCGCGGGACAATATTGGACGGGCTATGGGGGACATTGCAGGAACTGTCGACTGAAGTGGCACGGGAAGAGGCCGAGAAGGCGAGGGAAGACGAGAAACAACTCTCACAACTCTACCTCCAAGTCTCACTGCAACTCCTCGATGCCTGCCACACTCTCCACGTCAAGGCCGCCTCCATCTACGCCCAGTGGGCAACGGCCGGCGGAGGTTCGCAGAGGGGAGAAAAAAGGAAAGAAAACTGCACTGCAGCCATCGACGCCTCTGCCCCGTCGCTGTGGAACAGAGTATGGAAGCCACTACTACAGGTCAGTAGAGTAGATTGAATGTGCGTCGTTTAACGACTCCCCAGCCTTGCCAACTTCATCTGGTAGGGGCGATAAAGGTTGAGTACCCTGAGCATATATAGATTTTGTGGAGGCAGAGTAGACCACCAGAAAGTTAATTATGGTAGAACGACCCAACCTTTTTTCCAAACCAAAATTTGTCACCCTTTTCGCCTATGGCCGATCAATTGAATGGATATGACTTATCATTGTCAGGCTATGGCTCGTCCCTGTGGAGACTGTCGCCGACAAGTCCGTGCCTACGCGGCCAACTACCTCGTGGTTAGTTTTACTGACATTTATGTTATCAAATATTTGTTGCCCCCAGAAAATCACTCAATTTTTCGAAATAATTTCGCTTCGGAAACCATTTAATTTACGGGTTTGGGAAGATTTATCAATTGAAGCGCGCCTTCCTGCTGACGGAACTGAACGAGTTGGGAGCTGCCGAATGGGAGAGCTGTTTCGGAGATGTTTGAGAATCGAGGAAGATAACAATTTACAAGAGATGCTCATCAGGTCCTCTTCCCCCTTCTGTCCCAGCTCCTCACTACTTTCTCCCCCATGGATCCCATAGGAATGGAGGAAACACGAGTGAGGGCCATCCAAATGGTCGCCAAGATTATGCTCAATCACCTCGGGTATACAACTATTCCCTCTCCTCTCTCTCTCACGTTCTCCCTCCAGTTACTTGGCTGCCGTGCCATCGTTCGTGACCCTGTGGCTGCGACTGTTGGACTACATGGAGAAGTACGCGGGAGTGGAGGGAGGAGACCTCCTCTCCGAAGCAGTCCCCGAGTCCCTCAAGAACATGTATGGCTCCCCTTCCTCCTTCTCTCAATACTTGCCAGGCTGCTCGTCCTTTCGTCGACGGGGACGTTCTCCTCGATCCCCGGTCTCTACGAGATGACCGTCAGTCGCATCTCCCCCGTCTTCCCCTCCCTGGTGTCCGAGGTGCCCTCCCCCTCCTCCTCCCCCCTTCCACTGCCGTGCAGGTGCTTCCCTCCCCTCCTCCCCCCATGCTCTCCTCGAGTGGATCCTCCTTGGTACCGTCCCCTGAGCACTCCCTTCCTCCTCGAGTGGCCCTCGCCCCTGCTGCACCCTCCCAATCGGCTTCTTCAGTTGTGGGTTTCTGTTTTGGTTACTGTAGCGAGTTGGGGGGATAGAATGAATAGCGGAACAGGGACGTGGGTGCAAGATTGCTGTGTGTACAACAGGTGTGATTTTTCCGTTTTCAATATCTCGAAGTTTTTTCGAGAAAAAAAGTGTTTTTGTTGAAGGGGGTGAAAAAGTTCACAAAAAAAAATCCAATGCCAAAAAATGTTTTTTTCGAGGAAATTTGTTCGCAGAGCCATGTGCACATGCGATGTATCCAGGGAAAATATAGTATCTTACGACCAAACAAAAATGCAACCCCTCATTTGGACAAATGGGTGGGAAAATGCAACCCCCTCTTTCGCACTTTGAAAAAATTTGTTGGATGCTTTAGTACTTACAGAGTCTTAGGGATCTTAAACTGGTCTTTTGCAATACAGTTAATTCTTAACTGCCATATTGCTCGAAGACTTCTTAAT
>JACMIG010001427.1:0-20510 GCA_014805385.1 Levipalatum texanum
ACGCTCATATCTCCGGGGAAAAATGATTTTCAAACTTATTCCTTGTGTTTTTAGTACTCAGGGGGCTCTAAGGAATCACGCCTCAGTGCCAGTTTGGTCACGAAAAAGGTCGATGCAGCTCTCCTTTAACAAGACAACGGGCACTTCAGGACGAACTTTACGACGAACAAACTCATTATCGAAAAAGATCGGAAAAAATGTTATGATCTTCTACTACATATTTATAACTTCATTTGTCACAGTTATCGTTTTTACATTGGTTCCACTTCAATTAGTTGATATTTGTTCGCGACAATTCGATAATTGCAGGCGCTTACTCTTATACCAGTACGCGTTGCATTCTTCTTTCATTTCTTAAATGAACAAGGTGCTCCTTGCGCAATAGCAATTCTAGGAATCATCAGCCTAGTGCTGTTCTTTCTGAACACCGTGAATTCACAATAAATATATTTATTCGTAAAATATTCCCTTTCAGTTCTTCAACGCCTTTCTCACCATTACCATAATTCCGGCGTACCGCGTTCATTTCTTCAAGTGCTGCTGTTGCTGCTGCAGCTGCCGTGGCTCGCGCCGCCGAACACGCAATAACCAGATGATCACGCAGGCAACCGCTCTCTAATACACAAGTATCGACCTTCAAATAAGTAAGCATACCAATAGATCATTCGACTTGATAAAGATCCTACTTTTCCTTCCGACGTTAAAAGCAGTGTAAAAGGCAAGCGAATGCACCTTCTGTGATGCTGTAATATTCAACGCATAAGTAAACAAGATTTATGAGAAAAAAAGTGAGTCATCACTATAGTGACAGCAATTGAACTAAATGTTGCTTACAACATGTGCAGTATTTGAACTAATTCATCTTCTTTTGCTCGAAAACGACTATTTGGACATGTCTCGTTATGCCCTTCCTCTTTTCTCTCATCGCATGTTTCTGCGAATTTGTCGCCTCTTTACCCTCGCCTGAAATCATATTACCCGCTCACGAATTAGGGTGGTTAGAGGCTGCGTCCTCGCAATACATGAGCACTGTGCCGAACTGAATCTTTTCTCTTCAAACTTTGGTTAAATATTTGACATTGCATGGAAGGACAACGGTGTCTCCGATCTGTCACAGCATATTGCCCCTAGACTCTATACAAATATTTTCACCGTTACTCTTGGCTATAAATCCCATTCGCGTTATACCTACGAAGCGTGAAAGAATTAAATGAATTCAGTAAAATGTAAACATTTCCAGATTATTGTCTCAGATTGAGTCTAACTGGATATTTAAAAAAGCAAGAGACATCCCCATGTCTATAATGATTTGACGCCGGGCAGCTTCCTCCTCACGTCAGCCTACACTGCAAGCATATTTTGAGATGGAGGTGGGCCTGATACTAATAAGGATTCGGCGAGAAGCGATGATCTCTTACTATTTCTGTCGAGTGACGTTAGGCCGTCGCCCATTTGGGAAAGTGATGGTTCCAGTTGAAGCTGTGTCGATGTCCAGACAAAAAATTTTTGGCAGAATGGGTCCGAAATGTTTGGAGTCTTATCTAAGCTTATATCAGTGAGAGATCAGACAAATTAAGATAGAACAGACATTTCGGACCATTCGGCCAACACTTTGTGGAAAAAGGAAGCATTGTTGATTCGAATTCTTTTGTAGAGGTATTAGATATGAATTAAGTCCTATTTGTGAATGTATCACTCTTGTTCTTCTGTTGGTTATCAAGTTCCTGCCCTGCGCTATCAACGCAGAAAAACACTTCCGGCGCGCGGCCAATTGAATATAATAGTTGTCGGGGTGGAGTGGAATTATGACACTCTTTCCGGAACATGGTTCAGACACTGCGCGATAGTAATGAGTTTCTCTCGCCTCCGCTTTGGTTTTCCACGAATTTATGTGCCTTACGGCTCGATAATCGAGACAGCGTGTGATTGTATTATGATCGTGTCTCCTTGCCGTTGATGTTTCAAATGTCTGTGTTTCAACAATGCAGTAATTATTCTCTGAAATGCTGCAAACAGATCTTGAAAATTGTTTACGCAAAAATCTCGATACTTTTTGTTCGCAACAAAAGTTGTTCACTTTGCTCTTCTCGGCCTAGAAATATTTCATCTCCGTCAAATAAAAATATCCCCAATGGAAAAATGTCTCTAATCTATTTTAGTCTCCTCTAAGAAAACTGTTCACTCAGCGCTCCACAGATGTCTATTCTCATAAGACGCATAGTACCCGTATCAATCGTGTTATCATTCACTTCGTCGGACATGCCCCCGCTCCGCTCACGCGCACCCTCGTCATTGTAATCCGTTTGTTTTGTATGTACAAAGATCTAAACCAAGGCATAGTCCAGAACATATTGTTCTGCGATCAATTCCGGTTTAGGCTTGGCCTATGTGCTTGATCCAAACGAACTTTCCGTTCGCGACTGTTCTGTCGCCGTTGAAAACGAAGTCTCTCTCGTCGCCTGGTATGTCAGAGTTTAGAAAGAATATAGAGGTGCGAATGCATAAGAGTTTGGATCGCCGATAGTATAAGGCCGTTTTGGGCTGTCGGATCTTTGTTTTGTTTTGCGTGGTTCATTGTAATGACTGCCGTCTGGTATTCCGGCACGCTTTTCAATGCTGATGGAATTCCGGTAAGCAACTGTGAGGAATATTTCGTTCTCGGCCTGAGAATCTTCTGTCTGGTGGTTCTGTTTGCTTGAATTTTGTCAAATACGTTTAGAGTCCAAACTTGATCTTATGGATTCGGAGAGAGTCTAGTTTTGCACGAATTTTGTCAACAACGTTTCTTTTGCAGGAAGTCTGTCAACGACATTTCCCTTCCTAGTTGATGTGCTGGATCCATAGAGACGGACTGAAATATCCTGGTCTTTCCGCCTTCAGCGTACCCATTTCGACCCCGACAAAACATTGGAGAGAACTACTGCTCCGAATTCCGTTCGATAATTTGATCGACAGAGCGTTTGATCTAGTAAGAAATGTGAGAGCTTTTATCTGGTAAAGATTGTACAGTCGAGCCGGGGGGAGTGAAATCGCGGTGCTAAGTTTGTTGACTTCGAGGGAACAGCGAAAAGCCGCTGAAAGCCCTGTCTTCTCGTGATATTAGAGATGCTCAGATGACTATTGATAATCAAAGCATGTTAGAAGTCTGGGCACTCCGTATTTCTTACGTTCTCTGACTGTTAGAGAGTGTCAAATAACAAGGAATACAAGAGGATAGTCAGTATCAAAATTCAATGGCAATGCTAATGGAGACATGCCAAGAAATGGCTAAGGGTCGATGGCTTCTGCTCGCCTCTTCTTGCCCTTATCCAATTTCGACTTTCACAGTGTCCTGGCCTTTCGCTCGGGAGAATTCTAAGGACTCATCTTCGCCTCGCATCAACAATCATCTTCTCCCAACCGTTTTTCTGATACTTTTCTGTTCCTCGTACCGCTTTGCTCCCAATATCTTCCAGTTTCTCGCGGGGTTCCAGACCAATCTTGCCCTGTGAATAAGCGCGCTATTCCGAATCAAATAAGGACCCAGGAACTTTATAATTTGCCAATCTTATCGCGCATTTTTCCATCCGTCGAGGAATTCACATACTGAATTTCCGAAACACAGCACAAATATTTTCAATCACGAACTAATGTTTCATTAACTGCTTTCAGCCATTCCTTGAAAAATCAGTTGCTGAATTGTTATGATACTCGTTTTTTTAAGTGCAAGCCCATCAAATTGTATCACTTCCAATTGCTCTTGTAAGGATCGAAATCTTTCTCCAGCTTCATATCCAATGTCTCATCTTCCTCATAGAAAGAACGCTGAAAAAGCGTTCACATCTTTGAGGCCAGAGAGGGCAGCTGCTGAAGAGGCCTAGAGAAGCAGTGTAATCTCTTCATCGAGGACCTATGCACTGGGAGTCAGGCCCCGCCCCCTCCATCTCCTCCTTCTCGCGCTTATGGGAGGCAGGGTTTCCCCCAGGCAGTCTCGAGACCGATTCCCTCTCGAAGCTCTTAGACTGATGAAAATTCTTGGTCCATCTCTGTGATAGTATAGATTTTTTCCGAGACGTCTTCGTAGCAGTTCGTCTAGTTCATTCTGACACTGTTCTCTGGTTGTCGCGTTTCAGAGATCGAGCAGGATCCTCAACGGTCCCTAATTAGTTTCTCTTCGCCCCGTGCTGGAGTACTCCCGTTTTGTTGTACGCGGAACCCTTTTTCCTTGCAGAGAGGACCCTCTCCTAATTGCATTGTTGCTTTCCTTCCGCGAATTGTGCCCATCCACTTTATTTAGGCGAACTCTAGCGAAAAGTAGCCTGACCACTTTCCCGATGTAGCACTAAATACAACAGTAAATCGAACTCGTTAAATCTAGGAATAACAAGTGTACGCAAACTGTGAAGTTATGTTTGACTCCATTTCTTTCTTTGACCGCTTAGCTAAGCTTCACTCAATCGAACTGGCGCAATCATTAACACTTGGAATAGTTGGTCATGGCGAACTCTGAATCTCGCTCTGAATTCTATGTTGCAGATGTTCGCCTTTTTGGCGGGTCCTTCGACCTCGGCGGGTGTCTCAGAGGACGGCTTGTTCTCTAATTCCAACATGCCGCATGTGATGCCGCTCAAGAACTGCTCCCGCCTCGATCGGGACGTCCTCATGATCCAGGGCCCGGCTAGTACAGTGGTACGTCCTTTTGACAAAGGGAACCTCTATTATTCACTAAGGCAATCTATCAGCCAAGCCACATGTACCTATTGAATTGAACAGGTGTTCATAGGGCAGGCGCTCTTCCAGAAAAGGGAAGCATGTCTTTTGTCCATTCTTCCTGCGACCCGACGATGGCCACAGATGATGAATAGCCAAGCGCATGGGGCCACCTCCACCCCCTCCCCATGCAGCCTCATTCTGGAAACGCTCCCCCCTGAAACAGGCCCTCTCTTTGCATTACCAATTGCGGGAGAGCCAGGGGCAGACTAAAGTCAGCCTGTAGAAGGGTCCTGAAAGGCTGTAATGATTTTGCTGTGGTAGCGGACACAATTTTACGAACCCTCTTATAGTCTGTTCCGCCGCTGAATGGGCGCGGTGATTGGTATTCTGCTTAGAGGATGATAGCACAGCACAGACGAGGCTGTCAGACTGCGGTATTTCTGTAATCGCACAACAGGAAGCGACGTCGACGTGCTTGGACTCCTTCGGGGTCGCGCATAAGATATTGCGTAGGCAGAGAGCTTCCGGGCACATTAGACCATCCAAACACATCCTGGACTTGACAGTAATTGGACTGCCCCTGTGAAACTTCCTTGTCCCCGACATTACCCCCTGAGAAGAACTCAGAGACTTGTTATTGTATCTCAGATAAGTGCCGCAGTCAGAACTGTTGATACGAACACGGCGAGGGAATGATGACGTTCGCGAAATCAGTAGGTGTGCGAGTCCAATGCAATTTACGCGCGCGAGCTCCGGCCGCCGAGGTAAACTAACTATTCCGCGTGTCGGAATCATGATCAGAGAGCAGGAATGGGGAATTCATAACGAGACTACGGCGATACGGAAGTAAACTGGCATATGTTTATTACTTTGAGCAACTTAACAAGAAACGGTTAACTAAGAGAAGCTGAGCAACTACTTGCTGACTATTACTTATAAGAAGGAGGAGTAGGATCAGGTAGAGGTCTGTAAAATACGTGAAAAATAGCTGGTAAAATAGTGTGACACGGTTTGGCCTGTGCCTGGCCATAATTTTCCTATGACAGTTTTCTGAGGTGTTGTAAAAGTAGTTCCTACTCATTCACTTTAACTATTCCATAAAGGATATCTTCCAGGTCATCCTCATCGGTCTGGCGGGAAATGCACATTGCTTCCGGACGCTCTTTCGGACGTCGATCAACACGGCCATGCTCGTTCCTCTCGCCGGTCTGTTTTCGTTTCCGATCTCAGCTCAATCTCAACGCTGTTCCACGAAGCCATAATGTTATTCATGAGAGCACAATGAAGCATCAAGGACGTTCATTCACGTAACTCTCGTAGACTAGAGTCCTCCTTGATAGTGAGGGTCTTCCATCAGCCATCATAAGCTCCTCGGATGGGAAATGATCCACATTAGAGGAGGGTAGCCCCCCAGATTGGGCGCGTGTTGATTCGTATGGAATCACGGGAAGAGGCGAGTCGGGGTGTGACTGAACTGAGCGCCCGCTGTCGAATAACAGATGGAAAATTCATGAATCGCAGTATTTGGAAGTTATGCAGCATTTTTCTTCATGGAAACGACCCAGACCCGAACATTAAGTAATTCTGCGCTACCGTGTTCCAACTGGGTTTTTGCAGAAATTGAGGAACAAGGTTCATGATGGTGGAATATAGGAACACATGTTTTAGACCTCATAGTTCAGGGTTCAGGTGTAACTCCAAGTCTATTGACTTCCTTTGCAGGCCTCTGCGTGTGGGACATGCTGCTCCTCTTCGGTGCCCTTATGCATCATTCGCTGTGGGCAACGCTCAATTTTCTCGAACTCTCCCATTCGAGGTACGGCACTCTATCCAAGTGGCTTCGTCATGAGCAGCCGAACTTGTGTCTACCCCGTTGAACATTCCCATCATCCCACGCCTTTGCTCCTCTCGTGAATTGGTAATATCCGGAAAAGGGCTGCCTCCCCGACCCTCGACCAAACAATGTCGATAGTGCGTGCGAACGGGGGATTAGGTGGCTGTGTGAGGATGCTCCTTGAGTACTTTCTAGGAACTGTTCAAAAACAACCAATCTTTCAGGTGGGATACATGGCAGGTCGCCCTCAACGGACTACACGAATGCGCCCATATCACTAGTGTGAGTTATTTGAGATTAAAATGGCATATTCTGGAGAAAAGGGAGGAACCGACGAAACTCTGGAACTCATTTATATTTCACGCCACCTGGAGTGTCTTGCTTCCGCACAGGGATTTCCAAGTTTAGTGCGTCTGAAAAAGCTTCTGAGAGGCGATGAGGGGATATTTCTTTCTAATGGAGTCCTCTTCGAAGATAAGTGGTTTCTTGGAAGGACGGGGGTGAATTCGTTAGGCTCCAGTCAGTGATCTTGGGTTCGTAGCGGTGCGAGGTTCTGAGTGTGAAGAGATGAAAAGGGCTGCTCCCCAATCTTCGGCCTATTGAGCACGCTTAGGTAACGCGTCAGGATTCTCATGCTGCGTCAGGGGTTTGTACCTCGTATGAGAATACAAAGGGCATCGCTCTGAGCTCATAGATCTGGCTTCGGCCTTGCGGAAACATTTTTCCTTGTTATTCTGTCTTCAGATGAAGGGATTCGGGACACACTATTTGATGAGGCCCCTCTGCGTATCATCATGTGTCCACATATCCGAATAAGGAGATTGGCATTTACGCGATAATTCACGCACGCCGTGGACACATACAAACAAACACGCGTCGACGGTGCAATGAAACCCAGAAACATGGCATTTCGAGGCCAATCACATGATGTTTTTGGATGACTTGCATCCCCAGATGTTCCATCTTCTCCACCCTCGCATATTGTGCGACATTTCGCTCTTCAACACGTGCGCGAGGTCAATCCTCTTCTATTCCGGCATCTCACAAGCGACAGAGAATGAGGGACAGCTAAGAAATGGCATTGAAGAGGCCACCACGGGGTGCTGGTGTCCTCTTCTTCTCATCTCAACCACGAGATCTGTTGAGTCACGGACTGGAATCCTGGGTGTCTTGTGATATGTCCTGAGCTAGACTGTGGCATAGGGGTAATCTGGGAATACTGCACTTGTGGAAGTTTTTCTCTTCCAGTGATTTTATCTCTGTCAGAGGATGCCCGACTTTTTTGGAATAAAGTTCCGCTGGCTTCTGAGCCATTGTACCTGACTCTCTCAGTCCTTATGCCTAGAGCGCTACCGAAGTTCCAAGGGCGTCTCTCCAAATAGACCTTTCCAAGTCTCTCTGGAACGCAACATTAGGTCTATAGTAACCTCATTCAACGTGCGGCACGCTTAATTTCGGGGGAGAGTCTACTCTTCGTGGACTCCGGAAATGATTCTGGGGCGACTCCACGTTCTCTGGAGCGCAATCTCGAGTGACGCAAAATGAGATTCTTCGCTCTAGAAAGCGCACAGGGAACGCGCGGAACGGCACGGCCCGAGTCATTAGAAGCCAACAAGAGGGACAACGGTCCAGAATAGCGGGGAGACCAACAAACAATTACTTCTCCTTTAGGCTTATGGTGATGTTCAGACGAAATTCTCGGTAGTTGTCTGGAGCATGTCTGCGTACCACATAGAACAACATGGGGAATTTAAAATTTCGATAACATTTTCCAAGATGCTTCAAGATTCGATGAACTCAAATCCGCGACGAATATCCAACATTCCAGACATGGATGCTGATCGAAGTATCGGCGGAACGATTCTTCGCTGTCACGCGGCCATTTCACTTCATGCAGTCACGGCGGATGAAGCATCGGCGGCAGAGCTACTACCGATTCGTTGGAGGTGCATTCTTTATATGATCCTGACTGCGGATTGTTTGAGACTGAGCAGGACGAAGATTCCGGCACATGAAACATATGGGAAATTGTGGCTGAATAGGAATATTGGTCATGCGCCAGACTATTCACTCACTGATTGGTTGTATAAATGTTCCTCCTTTGATTCCAACGATGTCTGAACTTCGGAATTTACTCCGCTTTGATTAGGCGCATTATGGTTCTCTGCCCTTCCCCTATAATGATGTGCCTTTTCCTTTTGCGAGGGCGGCTCTGAATGGGACGGGACAAAAAGAACAGAGGAAGGCCCGATGGCTAATTCACTTATCGCCGAGTACTTGGAAAAGCGAAGGAAGGGGGACATTCGTCCTCATTTAGCCCCCCAACCCACTCGTTTCTTCCCTTTTGAGGAAGGGATCTTTCTGCAGGAGGGGATCTTTGAGGGTCGATGTCGTCTTGACACGAGAAGTGGCCTCATGTGGGAAGCGACCGCGTGGATAGGGAAGTAGTAGGGGGAAATTCTGGGTTGACAAACAAGTAACGGGCCTCATCAAATCGTAACAGGTGGAAGGCGAACAAAATAATACTATGGAATATAACTAGACTTGCTCAGAAGCTAACGCCTTTATTATATTCATGGGATGCTATAAAACATGTTTGCTTCCAACAAGAACCCCAGACCATAAAAGGACACGCCCTTGTCAACAAGGGTGTCATTCCATCGGCGACTCCATGGACCAATACATGCCCCGGAAGTGTTTGTTGTCCCAGGCCCTTTCTCGGACATTCTTGGAATGCTTATTCTGAGACAACCCTGACGACAAACCATGAGAAGGGGTTCGACATTTTCACAGGACCTTACGAATTGTACTCTATCGAAACGTGAGACATTTCGTGTAGCCTTTGCTGATGAGCGAAAAAGGTACTCTTAGGCATAAAAATAGGAGTGAGGGGACTGAAATTGAAAAAAAAACCGCCGTTATTATTTCAGGCCTCATCCGCCTCCCGCTCTTCCTGACCTTCCTGGCATTTCTCATTACTCTTCCGTGTGCCTTCGAGTACGAGCTGCAACCGTGTATGGACGGAGGCGAAGTTTCACAGCAGGTACACAACCCACGCTAATGCCTTCCGATAACACGATCAAACTCTTGGCCGATACCTAGAGCTAAACCTGACTATTACATATTCAGAATACCTTCCGTTATGGTGATCAATTCCTGGTCTTTACCGCTGAATATTGCATTTCGTAGAAACCAAGTAGTTCACCGGAAAAGGGCTTAATCCCGTCTACCGCGGGCGGAGGCTTGGCAATGTATCACCTTCTCTATCGAAAGGTCCTAATCCGACGAAAGGCCGTCCCACTCAAGGGATTCCATCCCCGCCTAGTCAAACCTATCTGAGAGCACCGGAAATTAAATTAATATTAAGAGGGAACACCATTCGTACACGGTTGTAGGGACTAATGCAAGGATTTTCCACAAGGAAGTACTTGAAAGCGAAACATCTGAAAAAAACAAGGATCTTTGATTAAACTAAACGTTCAATGTGGATCTTTATTGTCTTTGTCTGAAACGAGTGCTCTTACTTCTCGAATATATCATTTTGCAGCGAACACCAACCTGGCTGCAAAACAGCCCGATGTACCGGATTGCCTATCGAACTCTCCTCCTTTCGTTGCTCAAGACATTCGGGCCATTCGTGGTCATTGCACTGCTTACGGCTTATACAGTGAAGGTGAGGAACTCGTCTAGTGTCTTGAAGTCATCTTCTTTAAGGGCCTCCGAGCGTCGATGGACCACCGGGCTACGATCCTCATGGAACAGGGACAAGACAACATGTTCTTCGCCGATCGGGACAAGACCAAAAGCCTGCAGGTGAGGGCTGGATGTGCAGCGATATATGAGAGGGGGTCCTAGAACTTTGCTCGTGTTGAATTAAGTGCACCCTCTCATCTGCAAGTCTGTCTCCGCTTCCTAGAAACTCTACTCACGGGAAACAAACTCTATCGCTTTGCAAAGCAGGCTACGTGCCGGGGAGAGCCAGCCAAATTATCGCATTACGGGAAACTCTCCATCTTCGTTCCTCTCTCGCAACCTCGATTGGGCGGAAAAATGTCCTCCTCTCATGTTTTGATGGGGAGCATCGTGATACTCGGCGTAATTTATTCGCCACGCTTCCTCATCTCAGATATTTATCCCCTGTGAGCCAATAAAATAGATGGAATACGATAGAAAACTCGTCACATTTGCATGAAAGTGACTCATCGGGGAACATTCCGAAAACATTCCATAAGCCCCCACCTATAAGCAGCTTTGATCACTACATCTAACAAAAACGAACGATGAAAGTAAAAGATATCACAAAGTGATGGAAAGTGATCAGTGCCGTCAGATTTAGATATGGGTGTTCGTGAAAACATTAGTCAGACCGTGAAGCCCTCATCATTCACATAGGATTGCACCGCATCTTTCGTGCATTCCGAGAAGAATCATGGGGTGGAATTAATCCCTTAGGATATGAATTCGAGCACTCGAATCTGTCTAATCTCCTCCAATCTTCTTGCACCGACTAGTTCAAGGAGAGACTTCAGACCAATAGAAAATCTCATGTTCAACATTGATGATCTATAATTTTCTCTTGATTGATGGAAAAAGTGGGGATTACTTCGTGTACTCCTCTAATAAAGGTCAAATGCCAGAACACGGTTGTTGCACATGATATAGCAAAAAGTGCAGGGATTGAACGAGTTCTCTTGCAGACCATCTCAATGCTGCTGCTCGGGAAATTCCTCATCCTTCGCTGCTGGCCAACGGCTCTCGCCATTGCTGGAGCCTTCGCGGGATGGCCTGAAGTATGCATCCTCACCATTATTTATAGCCCTCACTGCTTCACGAGCTATACTCAAAACTCAATCAATTTTCCATCTTGTCGCAATACTATTTCGAAAGGAAGACGACGAAAGGAGTGATTTAATTTAATACCTTCAGGTCAATGAAGGACTGACGCCTTCCCTTGGCCACTTCTTGTTGCTGCTCAACTCTGCAACGAACGCCATCATCTTCGTCGTCCTCAAATCAGCCTTTGAATCGCGGCGGCTAAGGAGGATAAGGCTGAGGCAGCGGGAGATGGTCGCCAAGCACGCCGAACAGGTACGGCTCAACTTCTGCTTTGCCATTAGTATGTAGCCATGCCCAAACCTGCCGATGAACCACCAAAATTCTTGGGATGACATTTTAAGTGATGCTGTTGATTTTTCATTAGGTGAAGTGGGCACGGCCCTGCGTTATTTATGGAGGTGGAAAGCTTCTTATTCAAGGAATATATCTCCAAACTCCAAGGATATGTCTAAACCGAGTGTATTCAGGTTCTCTGGATCGGCAAGGCGCTCGCTGGTGATCGGCTTCTTCTGTTGCACCACGACCAAGAGACCAAGACTACCAATACCTACGTTGTGCGATGAGGGATTCTGTCTAGCCTAGATGATCCCTATTCGTTCACTCAAGAAATCACGTAAACATTAGCTGCTAGAAGATTAGAGATCCTCCTCTTATACGAGTTGTACATCATTCTGCTTTGCTTTGTGAGCGGTGACTAGGCAAATCCCCTCTTTTGCTAATCTCTGCATATTTGCTGAAAGAGGGATAATATATCGTGGGGATCCGGAAGCAGTTTCTTTTAGTGCAAAGATCGATTTGCTCGCTCTCTACTGTCAGAGAAGCTCGGAACATTCTGGATCCCCACGATAATCGCATACTGATTTGTGGCCTCTATGTACTTCGCTACTGTATCTCTTCTCTGTCGTGTACGAGTGCTGCGTACTCTCGACGGTTCCTTTCTCCCATGAACACATGCATGTGAATCCTTTCATCTCATGATTTTATTTGTGGCCTCTATGGTAGACGTTGAAACGGGTAGCTTTTCTTGTTGTTTTCGGTTCAATCGTAGATAAAATTTCCTAACTCAACGAACACTGGAGCGATGGAAATCCAAGTGCTATGAGTATGGAAAAGAGAGTTACAACAATGACAATGATGAAGATCGTCTCCTGAAAGAAGCTCCGTTCAGCCAAATTGCCCTCTACGATTAGCGGAGTATGAAAAGCGGGATGAGGAGAAGAAATCGCATTGAGCTGGGGCTGCCTAGAGCCTCGGAATGAAGGGATATTGAAGATGTGGATGGGTAAGGCATCCTGAAAACAGTTGCAAATATCATTCGGCATCAGAAAGTGAACAAAGACTTGTTTTCCCAATATAAGGTGAACGGTACTCGAAATGGAAAGAACTTGATTAAATAAGGACGGGGATGACTTTTAAAATGCCCGTTTTGCATACTCCAGACCAGACAAATCGATGCGTTTTACTACAGAATCCGTCTGGAACGTTGCACTTTCGCTCGACGTTTCTCCATTTCTGTAATCTAGTGTCTTAATGGTCTTGGTCTAATCAACGGAATCAAAGTTCTTCCCAGTCCTTCTTTAAGCAAACGACAACAAACCTTGTTGCCACTTTGATGAGTCGGCCAGGAGTTGTATATCACAAGTGCGCCGCTTGGAGACGTGGCAATAGCAGCGCCCAACAGAGTCCACATGAAGGAGTAGTACCTGTTCAAGAGTAAATATCTTTCTCGTCTAAAACACTCAATTTTTTAGAAAAATTATTCGGGTACACAAGATCTCAAATTCTTCAAGGTGGCGTGGGCTAGAATTTACAAAGGATGTCTCACTTCCCAGTATAAATGTTGAATGCCTGCAGCCTCGAGCTCTGGGAAGAGTCACCTGCCGCGATGTAGTAGACCACATCACTAAAAGTATTAAAGAAATATCGAACAGGCTTGATCACTCTGAATGATCTCAAAGGAAGTATTATTGCTCTTCTCTCTTGCAAATGGAGTGGCTATGAAATTTGTTTAGTTCTTTCCCTTACAACTGGACTAGTTGGGAACGATGAGCCTTACCATGTCAGATGGAAGCGACCGTCTGGCCTCCCTTCATAATTGTGATATGGGATTTCGAAGCGGGCGAATTCCTGCTCGCCGTCCAGTGAAGACACACGAACCTGAATATTCTTCCGGTTCCGATTTCAGCGCAGTGGAACTTGGAGTCTGTCTTGGCTTACCAGCATTGCGGGTCTCTGATGCTGCCTTTGCAGCGTACAAATGCGTTCGTTGCTGACGAGGAATGCATCTTGGACATCTCCGAAGATGGCGGAGCTCACGACATTAGGTTTACCGTCAACTGAAAACAGGCGAGTTCTGAACTCATCAAATGAACCTGTCTGGGCCTAAACATCATGTATTGTCGACGGAATTAACAATGAGGAATGTACGCTGGTCGCCCTCCTCACTAAGCGCAGTAATAATGGTGACAATCGCACGCTGGCTGGCCACAAGGCCCGCACTATTCGAGAAATGCCTCTCACATACTCAAGCTGGAGTCGTTTTATTTTATTTTTTCGCATGCGAGCACCCGCATATACCATTTTTACTACGCTTACATTTAGTGAAGAGGGCGCCTAGCCTTCATTCCGTATGGTTATTTTCGTCGACAATACCGATGGGATAGTCTACGAACTGATGCGGTTTGGATCGGTAGCCCTCTCGCTTGTGGAGGACAATTTTGTATGACTTCTCAGTCGTCGGTACGTTCTCCATCTGAATGCCTTTGCAATCCGCCTCCGATATGATGCGCTCACAGTTCAAGGCGCGAAGTGACCCTGCAGAAGCAGTTGCGCGTATTTTCTTATCAAGCTCGAAGTACCAACTGGTGCACCGCCACGATATACTATGCTAATGAACTTACATGAGTCGTTTCCATCGGAGAAAACGAAAGACTGCAGGTACAGATTGCAAAGATTTCCGACAGGTCTTCCGGATCCGCCCGCTACACCAATCGTTTCAGCGCCATAACGAACCTCGTTCTCCTCGACTAGCCTCTCCGCGTTTACTGACGTATAATAAACGCCGATGGTGCTGCAATACTCATCATGATGCCGTCCGATCGTCTCTAGCGAAGCCTTGAGAATAATGAAGTAGACTACTGCATAACCGCAGAATTCCTATATCTCGACCCGAACTCACAATTCGTCGATCTGAACAATATTTGGGTTGTATGCTGGAATCATGAAGTGCTGCTGGATACGAACTCGCATATCATCCTGAATTTAAAAGAAAATGTTTTTATTTATGTTTATAGTGGCTGAAACAAAACGAGGACGGATGGTACTCTAATTCTTTATTAAAGCAAAATCCATACCGCTCTTCGGATGATGAGATTATATCCATTGAGGCCCTCGTGTTGGTGTCCGTCACCTTCGATGGTGAAGAAATACTTATCGTTGATGAAACGCGCGTCCTGAGGGAAAGTTGGTTCTGATACAGTCGGACAATGTAGTGTCCAGTTGGAAGACAGACATACTTCTCTAGACTCACCAATATGTCACGCGCCTCAATTCGATGCTCGTGATGATATCGCAACAAAGGAGCTTCCGTCATTCTGCTCTACCACTCCGAATTTTATGCTAGACCTGGAAAAGAATATTGCTGCAGTACAAGTGTAGAAACACAAAGAACACTATTGAAATGTTAATGCAAGTCGATATGAACTCCAAAACGCGGTGCATTCCCTGCATCGTACCGTGGTAAAAGATGCTCCATGTTAATTACCGCCATTTTTTGGAATGCGTCGCATTTTGGTACACCACAATAGTATACCCTATCATACGAAACAGAGTTCTGTCAGGCGTCCCTAAGAGTGTGAAGAGTGCTCGTTGCGTCAAGATGAATTGCCCTCCTTGACGGGAGGCCCTATTGCCTGCCATTTTAAATCCATGCCCTCTCCTTCTCCCTCGCCGTTCCCTCGGCAGAGAAGAATAGAAGAGGCCCATTGTTAAGGACAGTACACTCTTCCTCCCCATTCCTTACAGCAATCAATCGTGCTGTTTTTCAACGCCCATCTACCGTCCTATCTCAGGGATGCTCCAATGAGGTAATGCAACATTGCCTCGAATTGGGGTAGAAATCTTGCAATCGAACGACAATCAGGAATCATGTGCAGGAATCTGGTCCAATAGCACATAATGTCGGAACAGGCATTGGACACATAACTCTGAATAATACGGGGAGATAGTCCCAGTGAGCCGAGCGGGAGCGAGCGAACGGCTGAACACGAAAGGTCACTGACAATGAGTCACACGGTGAGTCACACTCACGGGAAATGTTCTCACTCGAAGCAACATCCCCATCTCTTGGATGAGTCCTCACTGGCGCTCAGGAGGGAGTGTGAATGCCAGTTACAAGGGCGATTGAAAAATCTCACCAGCGCACCGGAGACCGCGAACTCTGATATGAGAGAGTCTGTGCTCCAAAGAGACTTGGACACGAAAGGACACGAGTGGGGTGCATTGAACTCGACACTTGAAAAGGACACGCCAAGAGAAGAGGCGGAGCTTTCAAGACGTCCGCGACTGGGATATAGAGCGACCCCTCAAGTAGCAGCATCAGTCTACCGGCATCGCCTGGCCTGCTCGGTTGACCTTACTCTCCTTATTACTTTCCGATGCTCCCCTTTTCCGTCCCCTGACCCTGCTTCACGCTACCGTATCCTACTCCCATATCTGACCTTCGTGCTACAGTATTCATGCGATCCCTCTGGTCTCATCTTCGACCCTTGCAATCATATCCCTTGCGACACTACTCCTTTCCATGAACTATCCCCGACATCACCTTCCCCATATCGCATCCTACCAGAATAAATTCGCTCTATCGTCTTACTTTTGTACTTATCACAAGTGAAAGGACTCCTTCCGCCCGGACTATGAGAGATCCGGGTGAACGGCAGTTCTGACCATAAGTAACGAGAAAAGAGAGCAACATTATGAAGTGCAACGGATCTTCATTCCATAGTTTATGAAACCCTCGATGAGAAGAGAAATGTAAATATGCTTCTCTTCAATTTATCTTCACCTGAATGAAACACAAACACGTGGGGCGTTTACAGCTTCGGGAGCCTCCAGTGAAGTACAAAGTATAAAATGTTTATTTAAGAAAACAATTACGATTTTTAAATTACCCCTGAAAATGGTTAAAAAACATTTAGATTTCTTGCAATGACTTTTCCAACAAATAGTTAATGCAAGTGATTTATGTTAGGATGCGCCACTTTCCCATGCGTTTGCAGCAGAGCACACGCAATCCGAGCTCATCCTCGGGGCATTCCTTGAAGTACGCGAGGGTCATAGTGTATTTTACATCGAGACCGGGTCTCCCGTCGTTGTGGGGCGGTACTAATTCTTCTTCAGTTCTGAAAATGAATTGATGCGATTTGCGTCTAATTAAAATCATATCTAATTTGATTGAAAATTTAAAAAATACGTCACCTTGCTCCCCTCATGTACTGGTAGCCTAACGGACAATAAGTGTGGAAATTGCAACTCGGGCTGAAGATGCACTCGGACTTCTTAAAAGGACTTGGCATTTTAAAAGATGTTCGTTTTGAAAACGTACGATGTCGTAGTTCTCCTCGAACAGTGCTACCACGAAACGAGTAGATTCGGAAACGTCGAAGCCATAAGCAAACGTCGAAGGCATAAGCAACGATAAAAAGCACATTAGGGCGAGGGCACGCATAGTGGAAAAGAGCTGACGGTTGATTGTGGGCGACACAGAATGCCGAGCGACAATGAGACAATGAAATGGCAGTTCAGTCATTTTATGGCCGTAACTCAGTGGAAAAAGTCACATGTTAAATTTTATCGCCGAAACAGACTTACAGAAGGAGTGGGAGCAAATTTCCGTGTCAGTAAAACACCTGTGAAAATTGTGGACAAAATGGACTTTGGCCTGACAATGAGTTTGATCTGATTTCCATACTGACCGTAATCTGAAATGTTGCTCTTACTCCTTCTTTAAAGAAGGACTGGGAAGAACTGCTTGGCAAATTGCCAGTCTTAATGGGAGTACATTTCTCCAGACATCGGCGTATCGAATTGTAGCATTTCCATACGTCGACGTCTGGAGAAATGCACTACCATTAAGACTGGCAATTTGCCAAGCAGTTCTTCCCAGTCCTTCTTTAAACCTGACTCATCTTGATTCCTGTGCGTGAGATACATAAATGTTTGGAACCGGTTGTGATCATTCGGAAATATATAATGAGTCGTCGCTGCGCTGAACGGATATCGGCTGTTCAAATGATACTTAAATCATATATTTTATTTGACATTGGTGCAGTTATGTGGCATTCACTTCTGCAGAAGCTTCTGGCAGCAGAGAGTTCGTTTTCCGGGAACATCTTCGGGACACTCTTTGAAGTATTGAACGGCTTCTTTGTATGCAGGATCCTTCTTCCAGTTAATTCCGTCAAAGTATCGGGGAGTTAAATCATCTGCTGTTCTGTAAAGTGCCTGATAATCATCAGATGAACCTTACTGTGAGATAAGTACTATCTCACCTCGCTTCAAGCGCATACAAATACGTCTTCGGGCATACAATACCCTTGCAATGAGGACTGAAGATGCACTTGGCCCTCTCAAAAGAGTGATTTTAATTATCCAGGCCCGCAAAAATTTACTCTGTTGTATTCGTATTGTCCATCGTAAATGTTCATTTCGAATGGACTTGATTCCGATTCGCGGAAGCTGAACGCGATGCATGTGGATAATATTCCCAGAAAAACGAAGGGTCGCATAGTGAGAACGAGCTGGTGCGATCGTGCTGATTCCAATTTTGCGACGAAAAGTTACTGAAGATGCCATTCTGTCATTTAATGGTAGACATTGAGACAGCTCAATGTCGGCGGAACGTGTTTCTAGGCTAGACCTTACTGATTATTGAATGTACTCAGGGTCTCGTAGCAACTTCAGGTCTGTGTTCACGTGTCAACTGATTTTGAGTAGTTTCGATATCAGCATACAACACTTCGCGGAATCAATGAGTCAAATGAGTAGTATGAAAGGCCTCGTCCTAAAAAGCTACATCCGTTAATGTAGTCTTCTCTCGTTGGAAAGTTCTCCTACTCTTTTTTGACCACTCGACATTTCGTTCGTCGTACCGAGCCAGACGGAGTTTGATCAACAAGTAACCACGAACCTGACCGAGCCTCGATCGTGACCTCGATCACGACCAAATTTGAAGGATTGTATCTCAAAGATTCTTCCGAATTGGCAGCCTGAAGATATCCTGTAGGAAGGTCTCGGATGCACCAAAACTCCCTGAATCGAGCACCTTAAGGTCATGCACTTCCCTTATCAGTGTAAAACTGGTTCGGGTTACTCTCAAATTCCCACGACATGATTACCATATTTAGATTTTTCATAAAGTTCGATTTTTCTCACAGGGACTAGGCAATGCCACGAAGAATGCGCACGATCCTGCAAAAACAAGCTCTATTTTTCGAACCTTCAAATAGCATCTAATTAGTTGCAGCTTAACTCCATGTTTTAGAAGTTGATACACAATTACATGAATTCCGCCAAACGCCATGCTTGCAATGAGTGCGGCAAGGGATTCAAAACCACCAGCAACCTCGTGGTATGCTGTTACTCTCGTTATTTTCCAAGTTTATTCTAGACGCACCAGCGACTTCATACGGACGAAAAGCCGTTCATGTGCAATGTGTGTGGAGCATCCTTCAGCCAGGCAGTGCACCTCAAGGTTACAAAACTCATACCCTCACAGTTTGCAAACAATATTTCATAGACGCACCAGCAAACTCATTCGGGCGGGAGACCGTTCAAGTGCAAGGAGTGCGATGCATGCTTTACCCAGTCGAGCAGCGTGAAGGTGACCAAATAGCTGCAGATAAGATGATATTATTATGTTCAGTCTCATCATCGGCGCATGCACGAACACCGGAAGGATTTCACGTGTGAAGAGTGCGGAGCTGCGTTTTTTGATAATGCCAAACTCAAAGTGGGTTGTGCAATACAAGTCCTGTGAATTACTGACTTTCAGATACACCTGCGAGCGCACACTGGTGAAAAACCCTACACATGCAATGAATGTGGAAAAGCGTTCAGTTTTGAATCCAATTTCCGTGTCAGTCATAGATCTTCCTTTCGATGAGAGAGAACTTTCGATTGCATTATGACTTGATATCTTGTTTTACAGGTTCATGTGCGCTACCACACTGGTGTGAAGCCATACAAGTGTGATTTCTGTGAACTTGCATTTGTAGAAACATCAGGAAGACGGGTACCACTGAAATTGTTGAATTCGGGCATTTTACATTTTAGGATCACGTGAAACGTTTTCATTCGGATGAAAGGAATCATAAATGTCATGAATGTGGCAAACTGTTCGCTACGCGTTGCGATTTAAGGTTTCACAATCGCATGCACTCAGGAGATAAACGCTATCAGTGCAAAGAGTGCTTTGCGACCTTCATCTATAATACGACCCTCCAGGTGTAATGAGGAACTTTGATGATAGCAGTGATGTTTCGGACTTTCAAATCTGAAAATATTTCAGACTCATACGCGCCTCCATACAGGAGAAAGATTTAAATGTGGGCTGTGCTCAAAGGGATTTTTGAGTAACACAGGACTAACGATGTGTTAACCAGGCACATAAGAAAAACAAAGAACCATCAGGCGCACACTCGGACTCACTTTTCGAAAAAAATCATCCAATGCGACCACTGTGAAAAAGCATATTCACTGCCAGCATATCTAAATGTTATGAATATAGCGATGATTTCTTGATAATTTTACTTTAGAGGCATATAAATGAAAAACACTCTATAGCTCAAGCATGTGAGGTGTTTTTCGAAATGAATCCTTGACTCGATTATCGCTTGTTTCGATACAATGTTGTGGATAAAAGCAGTATCAACTACTACGTAAAGAGCGTGTTTGTCTCTGCGTGCGTCCGTGCCGACATGTGCATAGAAGGGTCCTCAAGACCTGGGACCTTGACCAAACGACTTCGAGTCTCGAGAAAACTTTTACCGTAACCAAGTTCGGTGGGTCAGACTTTTAACTTCCGTGGGTCAGATTTGTCATTTTAGCGGAAAATGCTCTAAAACAGCTGGGGCACCCCTAGTATGAAACA